>JARYHS010013631.1:71156001-71284973 GCA_031002005.1 Vandiemenella viatica
AACACAGTACGCTAGTACACCGAATCTCTTGCGGAAGAGCGCAAACAATCTGGACGTGGACAAAACATTTAGTGGCACGCATGATGCAAAAACCGCCCAGGAAAATACTCACCAATATCCTAACAAAGCCGGATTTCAAGATTATACCTATAGAGAAACATACAGTCTAATATGGATTTTAGACACGCAATGCACGGATATACTGCAGAAGACATCCCAGAACTTAGAAGAGTATTTATCAACCTTGAAAATTAAGTTTGGAGTTTAAAGAAAACGACGAAATACAAAACAAAATTTGGAAGCTATCTGGACGAAATAGCAAAAATAAAAAGACATCAAATTAAAAAGTAAAAAATTTCAGAACTTGAGACTTCTGGAAAAAAATAAAATAAAATAAAATAATAATAAAAATAAAAAATATAAATAAATAAAAAATAAAAAAAAAAAAATAAAAAACATAAAATAAAAAAAAAAATTAACCAATAATGTGACGGCTAAATAGAACGTTGGATGCGTGAAAATTTTAATTTTTGTTTTTTCAGACAATGGCGTGCGAGGAAATGCCAAAGTCCATTGTCTTCTTCTTTGATCACTTAACAACACATCAGGAGAAGATTAAAAAATTAAAAAAATTAAAAAAAAGATGGTAACGGCAAACTCAAAGCCTGGGAAACAGGAAAATATTTAAGTTATAAATATAAATTGCGGAGAAGCCAAGCCGAAGAAGGCAGTAATGGAGAGCGAAAGGACGGCTGTAAGGGGTGGAGGAGGCCGATATAAAAAAAAAAGAAAAAAAAAAAAAAAAAAAAAAAAAAAACATGGGTCCATCGGATAAGATAGACAGAAACTTTTGAAAGAGACAGGGCAGAGGGAAAAAAAGTGCCCAGGTTTTACCCTTCCGACTCCATATCACCTACTTCTGCGACAGCCAGTGCAGTTCTTCAGGTGGAATTCTGTCCTCCTGCAGGTAAAACAAAGACGGCACACTATTGTCCGGTACGCCGGCAACTCTGCGACACTCAATAATTCCACAGGTTCACACAAACGTAGGGTGCGACCCGAAATATAACATACATAAAAAGCGACGAAATTCAACGATGACACAAGCGTAACATTACAAAGTGTATTTAAACTTTTAGAGGATTTGTGGACGATATCTGTCTGTTGGATTGGTTTTAGCGTACACCGTTATTATAAGAATATTTACATTTCGTACGCTATATTAGTTGTCACTCTAATGGTTGGCGGTTACGTTTCATTTAGAGTTGGGCAACCTCAGACAGCCCAAGGACGTTCTACTCAGCACCGAATTAGATGCAGATGAAGTAAGCAAACTGCGGTCTGGGTCAGCGGAGGTTACCGGCTCATCATGATTACCGGGTAATTACTGTCTAGCTTCACTTTGGTTTTAAGCAACTTCCTTCTCACTACTTTGTAGCTAACCAAGTCACTACGTAATTTATTACAATTCACAAATATAAAGAGCGCAAAAACCAGACATGCGTAGCCATATTAATTGTGAGATACGGATGGTTGATCAGTTGCCTAAGATATACAATTTAAATTAGCTGCGTAGCTTAATCCAATGTGCCTGCTGCGTAGAGGAGTAGTACAGCAAATGGTGTATTCATGCCGTACTATACAGGGTGTTACAAAAAGGTACGGCCAAACTTCCAGGAAACATTCCTCACATACAAACAAAGAAAATATGTGGACATGTGTCCGGAAACGCTTACAGGGTGTTACAAAAAGGTACGGCCAAACTTTCAGGAAACATTCCTCACACACGAACAAAGAAAATATGTTATGTGGACATGTGTCCGGAAACGCTTACTTTCCATGTTAGAGCTCATTTTATTACTTCTCTTCAAATCACATTAAACATGGAATGGAAACACACAGCAACAGAACGTACCAGCGTGACTACAAACACTTTGTTACAGGAAATGTTCAAAATGTCCTCCGTTAGCGAGGATACATGCATCCACCCTCCGTCGCATGCAATTCCTGATGCGCTGATGCAGCCTGGAGTATGGCGTATTGTATCACAGCCGTCCACAATATGAGCTCTAACATGGAAAGTAAGCGTTTCCGGACACATGTCCACATAACATATTTTCTTTGTTTGTGTGTGAGGAATGTTTCCTGAAAGTTTGGCCGTACCTTTTTGTAACACCCTGTATACACACAAAGCTATGAAAAATTTTGTTAGGAGGTGATCTGATTTCATGCAGATACTCAACACTTGTTTCTACCTAGTGGTTACAACCATCAGCTCGGGTTAACAGTTAATAGGCTGATTGTAGGTTCATTAAAGTGACGACTGCTCACGTTTGAGTAACAGGAACTACTTTTCAGCGAAAGTCCCAACTGCGTTCTTGCCCGTAGTTACTCTCGCCACATTCCTTAGCAGCTGACTGTCTGCTTCAGTGAGCCTAGTTAGCACTGAATAACTGTTGATCGTTGACTGTCAGCTGTTAATCTGGAACTGTCATACTAACATGTACTGCTCTTCCAACATAACTGTTCATTTTCTATTACACGCTTCCGAGCTCGGTCGGGTTATTTCTTAGTCTCTTCTCTTCTTGGTTCCCAACAGGTGATTTTTTTTATAATTATTGGGATAAATCAGCTGGTTTGTTTACTCTTTTTGCTGGGATGTAGCTTTTGCTGTCAACAGTCTTTCGACTGGTTTGATGCAATCCTCCATCCCTTCCCATTTTTCATGACGGCTCTTTTGGCTAGTGCATTCCTGCTTCGGCCATCGGTTGTAATTTTATTTCCCTAGTAGCAGAATTTACTTATATCTCCTATTGCATCCGATCCTATTTTTATATTTAATCTACTGTGATTGGTATCATTTCTGCTACATTTAATCACTTTTGTCTTGCGTTGATTTATATTCAGTCCAAAACCTACCTTCAGTATTTAGTTCGTCATTCAGTAACTTCTCAATATCATCAGCCTGTTCTGCTATCAAGACAATGTCATCAGCAAATCTAGCATACTGATTTTTTTCTCCTTCAACACTTATGTCACATGAATATTTTCCTTTTACTTCCTTTGTTGCTTCCTCTAGATACAAGTTGAATATTAACGGAGATAGACTAAAACCTTGTACCATACACTTTTTAACTGATGCATGTTTCTTCTGATTCTCTACTTGATTCTTATATAGTTTATAAAGCATTCTATCTCGATATTTTAGAGACGACTTCTTTAAAATTTTGAACATCTAACATTATTAACGGCATAAAAGTATCTTTGTTTTTCTTGATATGCTCTTCAAGTATTAATCTTAAAACTAGAATTGCTTCCCTTGAACCGTGGTTTTTCCTAAACCCAAATTGATCTTCACCTGCTATCTCTTCTACTCCCCTTTCCAAACTTCTGTATATTATTCCGGTAAGTAATTCTGAAGCATTTGACGTTAGATTAATGGTGCGATTATTCTCACATTTGTGCTTTCTTCGGAAGTGAGAAGATATTTTTATTAAAATCAGATGGAATTTCTCCTGTTTCATAACTTTTTGATATCAGCTTGAATAATCTTTTGACTCCTTCTTCTCCTAGGGATTTAAGAAGTTCTGCAGGGATCTCAACAATTCCAACTGCCTTATTTGCTTTCATGTCATTCAGAGCTCTATTAAATTCTGTCCTAAAAACAGGACCTAATAAGTCATCAATGTTGACATCGCCTTCCTTTTCCATTACGCTATTGTGCAAGTCGTTCCTATCATTCAGTTTCTCATGTATTCCTTCAATCGGTTAGCTCTATCGTTTGAGCCTAAAGAGGTTTCCCATCAGCAGTTTTAATGTTCACACCTCTCTTCTTCATTTCTTCAAAATTCTGTTTGTTCTTCCTATATGCAACATCTACTTTACTTACAACCTGAAACCGATATAAACAACTGCATCAAAGGATTGACCGGTCGGCTTTGCCGCATGGTTACAACAAGCCTTGCAGTAACTTTCAATGCTAGATGTTTACCAGTAGCTTTTAGATGCAAATCATATCATGGAATCTCACCTGTAGCTATTTGCTTTTCAGATTTACAGCCACGTATTGCAGTGCTACATCCTAAGATGTCCTAAAGGAATGTGCTTCCAGTAGGCAGCTACTTCACTCTATTTTGAAAAAGGTAAATAAGCCTGAAAATTTCATAGCTCTTTGTGTGTACGTGTTTTTTGGTGTTTCGATGCCGCAGCTATCTTCAACTCGGTAAGCGGTGGTTATTCTCATATTCACTATGTTATTTATATATTCATTAATCACAGCTATGTTAATTTTGTTATCTCCTAAGTATTACCTTTACAGCCCACACAGGAACGATTTGATGGCTCAGCTGTTAAGACATTTTATTGGAGATTGAAAGGTCCCTGGTTCGAATCCCTGTCACGGCGGGTATTTTGAAAGGCAGTTATCTCGACTTTCACCTCTGGCACACTTTGTGGTGTATTGTAAAGTACGCCAGAACGCTTCCGTGATTCGGATTTCACGTTAAAACATAGGTTACCTTCAGACGGTAGGATTACCGGGTTAAGTTAGTGAGTCAAATCAAAACTCTGTCAAATCGGTGACCGACTACCCTCCGGGGTTTTCCAGCCAATATTGAAATATATATTATTTAGTTACAAGACCATGCAATGTATCCAGTTTTGCAACGGTGAAATAAAATATTCCTGCCACACTTTCTTTGGGACCCGGTGGTATCAAAAATCTTTAATGGTGTCGATGGATTAAAAAGAATCCCTTTCATGACGTATTTTGATTTAAGAAACATACACAACCATCAGTTGAGGAGAAGGATTGCATAACAAATGATGTAAGGTTTGGCCAAATATATATATATATATATATATATATATGTATCTATTTTCAGCGGGGATGTACTGACAAAAAAAAAAAAAAACAGCCGGAAAATAGTGAATACGTCATCGAACAATGTGTGGAAATAGGGCGAAAAAGTAGATAGACAACAACTACTCGCTGCTGATAGTACAGAACATTTGCCACTAATGCATGGTAAAAGCATGACTCCAAGTCAATAAATGGTCCTAAAAGTCAAATACTAACGGACAAATATTGGGACTGACGTACAAATTCTCAGCAGTTTCTACGTAGATGGTGTCTTGTACTAGTATGCAACTTCGGTCGTAGGTAGAGCTAATTCTAAACTGCGATTTATAGGTCGAATTTTGAAGAATTTTAACCCACAAACAAAGGAGATAGCGTGAATCCACATTTAATTTTTTTAAATTTAATTTAATTGCAATGGAGCACAGGCTCCGGTGGCAATTTCCCTACACACCCATCTTCCCTCTATCCTGCACCTACCTACATTTGCCCTCAACAAATTTTATCTTTAAATTCTTTCAAAGTTTTCGGTAAATTAGGCATCATTTCTCTTGATAACTCATTCCAATCCCTGACACCCTTACCTAAAAAAGAGAATCTTCCCACACCCTTGTGCCTGAAATCGAGTGCCAGCTTGTGGTCATGATCATCTTTTCCCTTCCATGCACTACTTTTCATACCTATTGCAATATCTTTCAATGCCTCATCGCCAGTATATGCCCTGTACACTCCCATGACCCTCCTCATCCTCCTCCTGTCTTGCAATGAATCCCATTCCAGCTCCTTTATCTATCCGTCACTGATTGCATTCTGCGATAATTTCCAGAAACAAATCTAGCAGCCCTTTTTTGCACCCTCTCCAACTCCTGTATTTGATACGTAAAATGAGGGTCCCATACTACACTACCATATTCGAGCAATGGTCTGACCAAAGTTTTGTAACTGTTGATAACTGTTGTGTCGTTTGGGGTTCATTTAGCAAGTGACTGGTTGACAGCATAGAGAAGAACCGCTTGATTTGTGACTACTCGCCATTGTACTTACCAAAGCCTCACAGAATTGATACATAAATTTTGCTGGGATTATCTAGAAGACAGACGATACAGATTTCATTTGAACTTGTTGGTAAACACGCGAACGAAACCTTTCATTTACGATTGTGATGAAATTCTTCGTCCACTAACCTACTTCTGTCGCAATAACAGGAGTGATAAGATTGCACAAATACTGTGCCGTACTGATGCTTTGGGAGCGTCCATAAACTACGTGGCTCGGTCTGGGGGAGGGAGGATTTGGCTGGAAAGCTATTCTGGGCTACAAGAAATGGGGGAAGGGGGTTTCCGAGCCAGGCCATGTAGCTTTTCATTCATAGTATTTGTCACTGCTAAAATGAGGTTCAGAACACACAACAGCATGTAAATATTTATTTACGTTATTTAATTATCTCCGTATGTAATATACGATAGTCTGACAAGAGAAAAACAAAGTACAAATGTCTTCTGAAATCAACAGGGAATAATGCTAAGTGCCACGCGAGGGGTAGAGAGAAAAGCCACGTTGGGCCACGTTGGGGGGAGGGGGGGGGGTTCACAGGAAGCCAAAATAGAGCTACGTGGTTTCTGGACGCTCACTTTCTGCCCTCGAGGCATTAAGGGAATGGAATGCCTAGAATAGATATTATTTTTCGTGCAAAGCAATCCCCGGCACATACAATTTTGCAATTTGCAGACTACACATTGAAGTGCCAAACGTAATGGGATAGGAATAAGCAAATATCCACCTTTTACTTGCATGGTAGGGTCTCTATGCACGAGCCGTGTGACAGTCATTCTTCTCTGATTAATAAGCTGGCCGAACCTTCCATAACGCCGAACGTTCAAGATAGGGAGGTAGTTATGAACGTGAGGCACACATTGCAGCGCAGTTCTGTTTGCATACGTATTCTAATAGGGTATGTGAATATTTTTACAAAAATATTTTAAATTGTTTATTGACACACATTATTGATCCGGTACTGTTTTTCGAAAAAAAGTCCTTATTTAACGTAAAATTCAACGTTAAAATTTAAAGTGTTTAAAAGGTGTATGATACCTCTTTAAGAGCTTCGGATCACTATTTAGGCATTACGTATGGCGATTACAGCGCCATCTGTTAGCAGCTTTTGAAACTATTATTTCAAACTGCTGTATACACTTCTTACAGCTGTCACGATAAACATACCGTTTACTGCATTCCTCTATCTATCTTTGTTTTCGAGATATTTAATTTTGAAATCAGGGAGTCCTTTTCTGGACACCCTGTAAGAGGTCCTTGCAATAACGAAAGAGAACTTACTGGTACCTGAAACGTCTACGAGATGGCGTTAGAGTCGTTTCCGAGATACCAAATACAAGAATTGCTGACTTTTGTTGTTGTTGTAAAATCGCGTTTTTACAGGGAGGACACCTATTTAGGTAAACTTAAAAAATAAAACGTTATCTAAATAAGAAACTTCATCCAAATCGTTAGAGTTATTTCCGAGATCCAATATATATATACAGTAAGCTCTCCAACGTTATGTGGTACGGTAAAAATAGTAAACAAATTGGCGACCGAAAGATTGTATATGAACCTAAAACTATCCTCAGATAAGGTATCAGAAATATCACATAACAGGCATCACGGTCAAGTTAACGTGAGAATTCAAGTAACATTTTATCATTACACGTTTTCTGTGACGTGACCAATGGCAAGAAATAAACCAATTTATTTTACGTTTTTATTAAAAATAATCCATATTTTCTATAAAAAAAATAACTTCCTTAAGCAGCAATCTATGCGCATAGCAATACTGTGTAATATATTTTGAATACAGGCATATAGCCTATTATTAAAAAAACAAAATAACAAAAAAACACGCACATGAAATTGTAGGAAAATTTCTGCATGCAAAAAGCGTTGGCTGCAAGAAAAAGAATAGTACACGAAAACAAGCTTTGACAACCAGGTGATATGGATAGTATAATATATATATATATATATATATATATATATATATATATATAATTATTTCAAATTTGATGAACTTTGAGCAAAAACCAGGTATATTTATGTCAACTGAGCTCTTATTGTGTAATGCTCTGATACTGAAAGAACATAAACCTCTTCGCCTGTCCCTAATACCTCGAATACAATAACACGAAGTGCGTCGCCAAATCCAATCTCCGAGTTCCTCCGCAATCACCAGTCCCCAATAGAGTTGGAGGTTTCCGCCAGCTATGTGCAATTTGTGTCCCCTAATTACTCCCCGTGGTCTCAGAGGTTACCCGCTACGCTCTAGCAACAGATCAACAGTGCGGATGGCGGAAATTCAGCCGGAATTGCCACGCCAACAGAACAAAGACTATGAACTGCACTCCTTCACCAGAGACTGATCATGAATTGCGTGGAATGCAATATGTTATGTTCCACACTATCTTTTTTAATAATGAGAGAGATAATTATCATTTGTGCAGTATTGGTTATGTTAGACAGAAGCTATTAATACGAAAACGCAGAGAAATTATTATAGAAGCACACATAGGATTTGTTCATTTTGAGATTTGGTTGTATAAGTTGTGATGGGCTTTCGAATAGTTTGGAATTATTTATTTGTTAAAATTTTGGATAGATGGCAGAAAAGGTCGAACAATACTGCATTTATTACAAATATTAATAAGAGGATGAACGAGAAAAGTGAGGGAACTTTGCTACGAAAGTGTGATCAGGTCTTTCATGAATATTGTGGGATGACATTGTAGTGAACAGGGTCACTCCATAGTTTTTGTATAAATTGTGAAGTATTTCTACACCCAAGTACATGGCAGGATCATAGTATGAATAGCAAGGTTGACTGGAGAGACAGTATATGCCACCTATTGACAGAGTGTTAAGATGTGTTCTCTCTTTGCATGGCGCTTCTCGAACGGTGGGGATTGACAAGTGGCTGAGATACCCAATTGGCCGATGGAATTTCGCGCTCCAAATTGGACAAAGGGTGCGTCGGTTGCCGAAGAAGGAGGACACTAAACAACAGGTGGTCGAGCAAACAAAACGTCTGTGTTACAGCTTAGTCGTTGGAAATCACAGCTGTGTTATATAGTGCAAAGTTACCGTTCAAAGTGTGTTTTCAGCGGGGATTTCACCTAAGTAGTGAAGTGGATGAACCTGCCGTTTGACAATTCTACGGTCGCTTGGAGTAGCAATTCACGAGTTAATACAGCACCAAGTCGGAAAATGGTAAGCTGATTATTTTAATCACTGAAAATGTTTTTTGGATCAATACACTAGTGAACGCTCCTGGGTGAAGCAATTCGCCGGATAAGGTCTTCGCATGCCTATTAAAACTGTTTCAGTTTGAGCTAGTCGGGACAAATATAACTTTAATAAAAACTCAAGTATTTTTGTAAGCAAAGTAAGCATATGTAGTATCATGTAGAGTGGCGCCCATAATATACAGTTTTTTGCTATATTTGATCATTTTAATGAAGAAGGTGATTGATAATTCCTTGTTTTTAATTAAAGGTATTGAGTGTTGCATATGTGAAAAAAATTTTTTTACTCATGTATCTAAATCTTTTGTTCAGAGCAAATCTGACTCATTCCCTGCTAAGATTACAATGCTTCTATATATATCAGTGGAAGAAAAATATAAAATTATTTTGCTTTTGAAAGGACACAGGTGGTCGGACCGTCACAATATGGTATCACTATAGTGGCTATCAACTGCAAAAAATGGAAGTGATACAAAGGAGAGCAACCCGGTACGTCGAATGGTAAAGAAACTGAGTTGGGTGTCATTTGAAGACAGGTGGGAAGTGTGACTGGTACGTATAAGTTATGATACTTGACTGATTTAGGCCGAATAATTATGAATAAAAATTGGCATTAAAAAAGATATAAATGGTGTGATAGCAATGTTACTATTTCGTACAATGTTGATGAAGAGGTGTTAGTTCCCCAAATTGGAGGTGATTTCGCAAGGGTATTGCATCTTCCTACACACGGAGTTAAATCGTTTAAAATGACGATATTTGGTTGTAAAATAAAATATACGACATCTAAAACACTTATAAGAAGCAATAATTTGACGAAAAAATATAAAGAGAAATGAAACTTGAATATTAATCATAGGAATCTCCCCGTATGGCCATGACACTTAGGTAGGAATCAAACAACAAATGGCATAAGAACAACATCTTGAGATTATGTAAAGAAAGTATAAATCTGAAACAAATACCGACAACTATAACAAATTCTCTGGAGACATGACCAAATGCATCGAAAACCAAAAGGTTAATGCAGACTAATCAGATGAAACGTTACTGTATAAGGAAAGGAGAGAAGGCTAAAGAACAGTGTGTAAAGTAGAGATTATTAACGAGTAGTTATAAAGCAGGAAAACTGAATGGGCGAGACATATTAAACAACTGGATCAAGCCAAAATAGTCAAAGAAGTAAGAGAATAACGGGAATGGGGAGATTAGGGAATATATGATGTGATGATCAGACAACCGATTAAAGGTAGCTAAGGGGATGTAGAATAAACAATCACTATATTTAAATACAAGCCGGAAGAAGATAATAAATATCAAGAGAGATGGTAAAAGCACGTATACACCTGCAACAACAATTCCAAAGGCTGTGATGATCTGGTTTACTTCATGTCGTCAAAGTGCTTTCTTTTAGTGACGTCTGTTCCCAAAGGCTACTTGTATAGAGTGATGGTTTGGTGGAAGGTATAGGTTCAACCACTTGCCGCTGAGGTACGTTATCTCCCCCAGGCTCCTGCTTCTTGAGTTATATTTACATTATATTTATCTTAGCTTACCACTCCGTAACCTCCAAGGAGAATATATCTTACCTTGACTGAGTACAGTCAGATCAGAAAGCTGAAACGATTCGAATGAATTATGTCAGTCTGTATATGTCGTTTCAATTGCTCAATAGTCGGACAGTTAAAGTAATTGTTTCGATACATAACACTAAGATGTTGAAAATTCTCATTGTTTGTTAATGAAAATTTATTGAATGTACCAACTCAAATATAAAGTTTTAAAAGTCGAAATAGAAATATCACACAACACACTGATGTGAATCTCTCTCTCATCCCTTTCACTCGATAAGTATTGAGTGAAACTAGTTGTCGAGATGATTTCCTCAGGAAAAGTGTTTATGTATAAGACTGAACACTCATGAGCTCTTAGCTATCTAGAAAGGAAGATATACTGCTGTAGTGATTGGGATGGATTCATCAGTTCATATTTAGTGCCTTACCCTCATCGACAGAATGGTCATTCGTCACGATGGAGTGTGACATGGTATGGAAATAAAATAGTATATTTAATTTGTGAATAAAATATCTGCGATTCCCCATACGCCTGCAGTTATTTAAGGAAATCTTGTGAAAAGTGAGCCTGGAACAAGCACCCAAGCCAAAACTTTACCTATTACCCAACAGGCTAGATGTTTCATAACATCACCACTATGGTGGAGATTGCTTGGTAAGTGCCATGTTTCGTTTGCTTAATCGTCGGATGAGTTTATAACTCAATACGCTATGTGGGTGGCTAAAAGACTAATAATAAGACACAGTTTCTGTTAACACGAAACCTATTTAAAGGAGATATACGAAGTGGTTATGACTCAGAAGACCTGCTCTGGTCCAAGGACGTGTGACGTAGAGAAAATAGCAACTGTTGAAACGTTTCAATGCAGGAAAATTGGCTTCGTTTTCAAAGAACCGAAAAATCATGTATGGTAGAAGAACCATTGAAAACAATAGCACGTGTGAATTATGTAGCAGTAGATACTGTTATTAATTATTGTTTAATGTTGTTGATTTCTAGGCCTGTAATCGAGAGAGGGTACTGGAGAATACACGTGTCAACTAGGGGCAGAAAGAGGACGTTGGAGTTTTCTTGGAAGGAAACTTGCTGCAGTTCATGCTTGATGCTTGATGCTTGATACTTGCAACAGGAAATTGCTGTAGGAAGTTGATTCTTGATGCTTAAAACTTGCTACAGGAACTTAATTCTGGAAGTTGATGCGTGATGATTGATATTTGCTACAGGAACTTGATGCTGGAAGTTGATGCTTGATACTTGCTACAGGAGCTTGCTACTGGAAGTTGATGCTTGATACTTGCTACAGGAACTTGCTACAGGAACGTGCTACTGGAAGCTGATGCTTGATGCTTGATACCTGCTACAGGAATTTGCTACTGGAAGTTGTTGCTTGATACAGAAACTAGATGCAGGAAGTTCATGTTTGATACTTGCTACAGGAACTTGATGTTTGCTGCTAGGACTGGCAATACATTGCACTTGCTGCTGCACGGGCATGTCGACAAGCCATAACGAGAAACTGTTCGACTGTGTACTGAAAAACATTTTCTTGATGTAAGAACTATGTCAGTATATTTGCTGCGAATCAATAGCGAGACAAGATTGCTAAACGCAGTTTCTACCGTTCCATTGTATGAACAAACATGTGCAACTGACGAATATGGGGACTGGAATTCCGGCGTCACGCTGCCAGTTCAAGACATGATAATATCAACGAAATAACCATCTTCCCACCGCAAAAAAGCCTCAACATTAAAAAACCCAGTCGTGCCCTGGTGAAGCGTATCATGGTATAGGAACTTTCACGTTCTTCCTATTGTTTAACTGAGCTAAAGCCTTTTTGAATAATGATCTGCAGTTTCTTGGTTGATTTTATTTTAGTGTCAAAAAAAAGTTATACCGAGTTTTTTTAATTGTTTTACGAACAAAACGATTCATAAAATTTGCTTGAAACTTAAATTTCAATTTAATAGACTGTTGCGATGTGTAATTATTTTAAGCCATTTCTTAACATAATAAATTATTATTTAATAAATACGGAGATGCAACTGTTGTTAACTGCTGTAATTTTTTAAACTTTATTTGATATATAATTCATGTAGAATATCATCTACCCAACCCTTTGTACCTTATTAAGTTTATTGATTTATATATTAAAAGGGATTGTTTTTAACATGTATTAAATTCTATGGTACCCAACTTCACTGCAAAAAATATCATGGGACACACCACAACCCACCTATTAAACCCCTTATAATTATTTACACCTTCATAATTTTTCAAAATTTTATATCATCTCATTACCATGTAAGAGGAAGTGATAACTGAAATAGAGCACAGTTAAAAAAAATTTCTGATTTAGTGGTTTCAGAAGATATCGGGCTGTGACAGACTGACAAATGAGTTATTCCACAGCGATTACCTCTTCCTTTCAGAAGTTATGGAAACCTAAAAATCAGAAATATTCATGTGCATCAGACTGGCAGAAATCTTGGCAGTAGAAACGCGTACAAAAATTTCTTTTAAGTGCGCTGTGGAAATGCAGTGAATTTCAGGGTTCAGATGTAGAATGAGAACTCTTAAAACATTACCAGAGCCTGCATCCAAGACTGGCGAATCAGAGAACGCAGATGGAGGCAAAAAGTAAAAAAATAAAAAGAAATATCGTCTCTCCGCTTGAGATTTTTCCGTGAAAGTGCACACTGCTGTTTGGATATCGGTATGCGGAAAGAGACCTTTACAAACGTTGCGACAAAGCTACCGAAACCGCTGGAGCGCGGAGTTTGCAATGCACCCGCGGAACGAGTAATGAGAGTCGGAAAAAAGAAAATCCACCGCCCCTGCCAGCTGGCAGACTGATTTCCGCGGCGAGCCGTGAATTCGGAGCGGGGCCAATTCCCGTCTGTGGTGGCGCTAGCCTTGTAAGCAATTAGCCCCCGGCTCGCTTCGCTGATTGGCGGAAACCTAATTGGCCGAGGCTTGTAAAGAGACCTACCCGCACATTTGCAGCGCTTGGCTTCCGCAGTAGAACTTGTAGCAACGTATAAGGGAGCCGCTGGTACGATAGCTTATTAGCTAATCATTTTACGGAGGTTATGTCTGTTGTCAGTTGATTACACTATCCTAAAAGAACAACTCAATTATTAAAATGATGTACTGCAGTACTGTAAATGGTGTCTCGATGGTTAAACATGACTTCTTTCTTTTATTAAACCCAACATAACTCGGACATATCAGAAATGTATAAAAAAAAATTAATCTCTCTTACTAGAAGCTACTAAACCGTTTATAGGAATGGAAAATAAAGTGAAATAGATTTTTGACACTCTGGAATCCTGTTATTAATGTTTGACTGTTTTAAAATACAATTCAATGTAGGCGGAAAAGTTATTGTACTATAACATGCAAACGTAAACGCCAGTGATACCCTGTTCACTCCGACCTGGCGGCTCAAGGTCATTTCCCCTGATCCCGCTCCTCACCTCAACACCCCTTCCGTTCCTATCTCTCCGAGCTGAACGCTGTGCCCAGGTAGGTTGAGTAATCAATTTCCCCACCGCATGTAGGGGTAAGGGCAGCGGAGTGGGGATAGAGCAGACTGACCTTGAGTCGCCTCTCTTAACTGAATGGGCTGTAGTATCTATTCCAAGCACATATTCTTTTTTGTATCCACTTTTCGTTAATTCATAGACTAATTAAAACTCTTGTTTTTACTGTTAATGTTGTATTCGAGATTATTAAGGCTCACCTAACTCTGACAAAAACGTTTCACGAGCGTGCAAACCCTCTTAAAACTGAGGCACAGTTCGCTATGTGTGTAAAGCAGTCTAGAAGCGTTCTGGCGTACTTCATACTACACAGCAAGCTATACCAGAGGAGAAGGTCAGGTTAAGTGCCTATGAAAATCCCCAGCGAGACAGGGATTCGAACTGGGGACCTTTCGTTCTCCAGTCAGACGCCTTAACCACCGGGCCACCAGACCGCTCTGCATAGTTAGGTAAAACACTGAGCAATACATCACTTGCGTTTCATCGACATTCATCGTTTTCTTATAACTAATATGCCTGTAGAAATGAGCAGAAGAACGATAAGAAACAACCCTTTGCACGGCCTTCAATTCGTTATGGCCTTTTCTTCTATTGCAATACCAAGTACTAGCCTAAGCATAGCCATAAGTCGTGATGAATAAGACAATGAGAGCAACTTCGATACGCATGCAGGTACGAATTCGTCTATCACGATGACGAAATATCTGACTAGTTACTTTAAAGTGGACGTAAACATAATAATCATTATCCAGTTTCTTGGGAAAACTGAAAATATTTGGGATATGCCCTAATTTTTTTTATCATTCCCTAACGTCACACACATGCATCACAAACAATAGCCTCCAATTCGGTTCATTGACGTCTCTCACAAAAAATTTTCTCTTACTGTCACTTAAATCTCTTACACACAACGAGCATCTCTTCTCCACTAACATCCTGCCTCCCAGGAAGATCACCCCTCTGGTCCACCTGTTAACTTATTCCTTATTGGCTAACTTTATCCCACTGGAATTGACGCAACTTCAGACCTGGGCCTCTAGAGTCTAAACTCGGACCTGAGAGTCATTGGGCTCATCAAGTTCCGGTACATATTTCCTTATTCCCCTAAGGAGTTTGTGTCCCCGTGGCTAGCACAGGTGAATGACCGACCTCGCTTCCTAAAAGCCTCCCCAGGGTGTTGATCCCTTCACTGCTTCGCACGGCCGGCGTTAGGGAGGGGTAAGCGTGGCAAAAGTACCCGGGGCAAAGGCCCCAGAAGGGGGCTTTCCGGCCAGGGTGTCTAGCTAAATACAAATTAAACAACAAAAAAACTTTTCTAAAGAACGTGTTATTTGATTTTTTTGGATTAACATTTTCTGATTTTATCCAAAAAAATCCAAATGTAAAGTAAAAAAAATCAAGGGGGGGGGGCCGAGAACACTTACCTGGGGTCCAAGAATCCTATCGTCGGCCCTGCTGCTTCGTAACGGTCCCCCGTGACGAGCATGGCCCCTCCAGTCTTAACAACATTTCAACTTTCTAAGTATCCGGTAGTATATCTTCAAATCCGATTGACAACAGTAGAACAACATGATAACCGTCTATTCAGTGACGTAAGTGACACACAAGTACAATACGTGACAGTAAAATAATGACTGACTAAAAACCATGCCGCTAATGTCGAGGCATAAAAGTAATACATGGAATGTCGTTGATCATAATCTAACATTGTAATTGCTTTCAATGCATGAGTGATTCGTTTATGCCCAACAGAAGAGCTGTCATGGCAAATAACAGAAAATGATTTTATAATGCGAATTTTAGAAAAATATTATTTTTTATTATTAGGGGATAAACAGTTTTTATTTAGTGAAGCCCTTCCAGTATTGAAAAACAAAGTTATGTTCCATAGCATTAAAACGCAAGTTTCAGTTTCAGAGTTGGTATAACATGTAATACCACACCTTTCGTTTGATATTCCTTTTCCTGTCATACTGATTTTTTACGAATCAAAAAACCAAAAGCAGTGAACTGGTTTCGACGACTGGATGAAATACGGATATCACATATCGGTGACAGTTCTATTATCTGCCAAAACTCACGTGATCGATTTGCAAGATGAAGTACTTCGTGTTTTAATGAAAGTATGAAATGTAAATCTCAGTCTTCTTTCACTGAAAGATGTGTAACTGAACCTGACACAAAGACTGAGTAGTCCACTGGAGCATAAAAATTACTAAAATAGAATACTAATTAGCAATGGAACAGTGATTGCTCGTTAGAACCCTAACTGCTGTGAGGCCCCTAAATCTCTTTTAGGTATCGAGGAAGCAAAACCTGCTTACATAACTTAGTGTTACAAGAGTCAAAAGAAGAATTTAGTGATTAAGAATTATGAATAATAATTACCAGAATGGCAGGTACGCTTCTGGAATATAGCAGGTAAACCAAAGTGTACAGGACACGGGGAAGACGAAGCTCGCCCGTCCAGACTAGAGCTGTAGCAAACTGTATGTATTCGTTAATGAGTAACGAGTACATCACCTGACTTGAAGTACCGAAACGATGTGGCACAAATTCATTTTGTTACTCGTATTTGTTGTGTAGATATCAGTTTAATTCGATAAACGAATGAATACGACGCAACATGCATCATACGGAACCTGGAACGGTTTGCCCATAGGTTGAATGAATATGAACGAGAGAATTAACATTGGAAAATAGTATTTCTGGGAATTTTGGTTTGAATTAGTTTTGTTACAAAGGAAAATGTTTGTGTACAATCGTGTTGCTCGTAGATTATTTTAATATAATTAATATTATTTACTATTAAGTAATATTAATATTTTTAATCGAGGTAAGTAATTTTGACAACATAAAGAATTGTTTTGTAATTTTGTTTTTGTTTGACATTAAATTTTACAAAGCCTAATTTGGAAACAGAAAATTTGAATAGATAATTTGAGATTTTTTTTTAATTGATCCTAGGGACTCTCACTTGGTAGTTTTCATACATATATAGAATTACAAATATCTCACAACAATGTTTTCAAAGATGCTTCATGCTAGTTCTCGATTTTATCAAAAGTAACGACTAACGTAAGGATACGATAGAAACGAGTGCTGATTGGTTTAGTAACGAATACACACGCGACACAATTTCTCGTTACTTTTACAGCACAAGTCCAGACAGGCGTGTGCGTTGTGCTACAGTGAACGTATGTGTCTGTAGGGGAAAGAGGTGAGACAACCGAAAAGGTACATTGCACCTCTCAAAGGCTGAAGAACATCATGAAGCAATTTTGAATAGTAAAATTTATGAATGGCAGACAGTAAATACGAATATTTGTAACTCTCAGTGAAGGCACGATGATTTGAGAAGCCTGAGAAATACACGGAAGACTTAGCAGTTAAGATCTGATACTTGATACTGAACACTTCGTTCTTGCGACTTGCTTGGAAGACTGCTTCTGATAATGCAGTTGCACCAAACTTGCTGTGTTCGATCGATATTGTGAACATAGCCACTGGAGAACCTGCCGCCATCCGACAACTCATGTTCACAACACAGCTGATGGAGTCCCGTGAAACGACTGTCCACCACGTCGTCTCATCTCGGTGGATGGGATGCTGTTAGCATCCTAAACACCACTACGTCACACTTACACGAACTGTCACAGTACAGGTCTTTGCAGGGCCAGTTTCACGCGATGGTAGAGGTCTACGATGCTATCATTTCTGCCACCGTTCCCAGTAGTGCCTAAATGTGCTTCGCCAAATGCACTGAGACTCTCCACCTTGTAACGAAAAGGGGGGGGGTCGTTACTTCAAGTTTTAAATGTTATAAGTGGTTCTTGAGTTTAATTAGAAATTAAATATTTAAATAGCAAGGATCTTGATTGCTGTTGAAAAAACACATATAATGCTTGATTTATTAGTTTCTTATGGCTTGTACATAGCCGGATACATTTAACGTTGCGTTAGGCATTATGGATATTTACAAGAAAAAGCACTATCCGGCTTTACAATCTGCCTGAAGATAGCTAACATAGACGAAATGGTAAATATCTCATTCTATAAAATTAAATGCTTGATAACATTGTGGCCACAAGCCAACAGTAAAATGTTACATGTATAATGGATAAAATCCCTTAGGCGCCTTTTAAATTAAAAATGTGAACAAGAGCAAGACTCAACTGAATTTACAATGAGCTTTAAAGTTCAAGAGGTTGTTTTCCAGCTAGCTTTTACAATGGATTGAGCAGAGACCCTGACTTAGGGTCGTTTACGGATTCTTCCATATCTTTCCAAAACCATGAAACGATGATGGGCGATGGAACACTTTACCATAATCAGCAACGACAGCGGCGGTGTGTTATGGAGGTCAGCAATTGCACACCCAGTGCAAGGACAGCATCAAACGACCAGCCTGTGGTCAAAGCCAGAACCCTCCAGCATAGCGCCACTTTGCGCTGTCACGTCTAGACACGGCGACTGTCCACTACAGAATGCCCGAAGATGGCGGCTTCTCCTCTTCCCGAAAAACTCCTTCCAGAAGTTTCGTTACATGAAAAAGGAAACCATGAAATAACATCGGCAGACCCCGTATCTGATACAGGATTGGATGTCTAACTTGTTCCAAAACCACGTGAGGCTTAAAGTCAAGCCCATTTGCTGTCTCCTTTCCCGTTCGCCTGTCGTCTCGTGTGCCATTCAAGGTATCCATCCGCCGGTCATTGCTCTGACCTTGGGGGTGGGCCGTTTCTGGGCAGGTAACGGTCGGCAGCCCCCACGCCGTCGGAAGAATTTACCGTTGCAGCTTCAAAATCCTTTCTGCCCCTTCAAGTAGAAACCTCTTTATTCAGATGAATTTAAAGAAAGCATGGCAGCCTGGGATATCCATTTAAAGGATCGGATAATTAAATTACCAAATAACCCTAAAAATTAATATAGTCTGAATATAAAAATAATTACATACAAATTTACATGTCTTGTAGTACGCCACAATCCTGCGTGCTACAACCTACAGCGAATTGCAGGAATCTTTGTTTTAATTATTAACTTCGTTTACATTTCTGTGATTCTGTTGCGGATTTGCTTTTGAATACTTCTTTCTTTCTTTATTTTCGTTTTTTGTTTTTTACTTATTGCTTTACGCCTCGTCGACGGCTAAGGTCATTAGAGACGGGATAATACTGGGGACAAGGAACGGCCATTGCCTTTTTGAAGGAAGCATCCCGGCATTCGCCTGAAGTGATTCGAGGAAACCATGGAAAACCCAAATCTGGATGCCCGGACGGGGATTCGAAACCGCGTCCTCCCGAATGCGAGACTAGAACGTTAACCGTTCACCCACCACGCTCAGTGATACTTCTTTTATTAATTTAGCTAAACGGCAAATAAACATGTTTGTATGTGTTTATTAATTTGTGGGTTTTAATTGTAGTATAACAGTGTTGCCCAGCCTTTCCTCATGAAAATATGAGGTTTTACGGATGGTGACGTTCATTATCTGTGAGCTGGAGGGGTCACTTGCAAAGGCATTGTAATAATTTAATTTTTATTACGCTAATTAGTATTAATTTGGTTGCTCAATTCACTTATTTCATGTACTGTGGTGTACGGTTGTGGCTGCGACAGATCTTTCAGTTATCGCGGCGAGTGATTAATTGCTGGGATTATTGCAGTAAAATGATTTAATGTAACTTGGTTGCATTTCTTGAGAGACATGGAAAGTCTGATATAAAATGTGTAGCGTAGTGAACTGTAGGAATCTGAACACAAAAATTGGCGACAGGATGTCCGTGTAGTGGAATCCGCCACAAAGAATGCTTTGCCGCCACAGCTTTTATCGTGGGCAATAAAGTTTTAGCGATAACCTTTAGCGGGAGCTCTTTGTTGTAAGTAATCTGCGAAAGTCGTCTCCAGCCACGTACCCTTAAATGATAAGTGTCGGCAAAAGTGGCCAATTAGAGGCAGGGACTGTGCTAAATATTTAAACTTGTCGTTCTCAGCTGTGCGAACGAATGAGCACCTCATGGAATGAAATTACGTTCTACCATTTGGAACATTTAATAAAATTAGTTATCATCTCTAACATGTATATATTCATGTGCATACAGAATATACCCACTGGCACCTACATCAACATGAAAATTAATTTTTAACAATCGCAATTGGTGGCAAGAACGTTATTCAATTATAATTATGTTATCAAGCAAGTGACAACTCAAGCTCTAGAATGCTGAAATAAAAGGAATAAAAAAGGGCCAAAGCTAGAAAATAAAACAGCCGCCAAGTAAAACGTTCAAATAAAATATTAAAAACAAACAACAAAAAAAGGAAGCTTCCTTGTATCTGATACCGTCATGTCACCGTGCTTTCGACACGGGGTCGAGCCCAATGGAGGAGGAAACTTTCATCACTTAGGACTTGGCCATCTTGTAGTAAAGGTGGTGATTCACCATTCCTAATCAGCAATTTGTGCACCAAACATAAATTTCTAAGATTTACGAAGGCTTTGGCAGAAAATCAGGTGGATAAAAGAGTGATTACATTAGGTTTTTATCTTCCATTCAGAAGAAATGAAAACCTGCTGGTAGAGGATACAAAGCAAGCTTCGGGTTGGGGACTATAGTTTGTAACACAAATGATCTTTCACTGTAATCACTATCTTACCGTTGGTCTTCATACAGTTTGACTTCATCTCCTTACCTGGAACAAAGGAAACATCAATGTTAAACAACTTATACATTGTCATTACATCGATTTTTCCAAATTTACATTATAATAAAGTTTCAACTGAATATTATTTTTAGCAGTGCTATTAACAGACTGTGACCAGGCGTTACTTTTCAATCCTGCATGAATATTTATGGAGATGTAAATAGGTTGCACACATACTTAAAACTGATCTACAGGCTGATCTAATACTAAATTTTCGCCTCGTCGACGAATTGGTCATTCGAGGCGGGAAAGGAATGGGGACAAGGAACGGGAACGAATTCGGCCATGACCTACTGAAAGAAACCTCCCGTCATTAGCCTGGAGTGATTGGGGAAACCATTAAATCTCAAATCCAGATGGTCGGACGCGAATTCGAACACGCGTCCTCCTGAATGCAGATACTAAAGGCCGATCCTGTTCTGCAGACTGATCAGTTACTAAAAAATGAACAGATACTAAATTCTGATCAGGTTCTAATGCCTTATCAGTTAGTAAATGTTGACCAGATACTAAAAACTCACCAGGTTCTAAAGGCTGATAAATTACTAAAGGCTGATAAGATACTGAATGTTGATCAGATAATACAGGCTGATCAGATACTAACGGCTAATCAGATACTAAAGGGTAATAAGGTAATAACGTTTTATCAGATACTAGAGGCTGATCAGGTATTAAAGGTTCATCAGATACTAAAACACCAATCAGGTGCTAATTGCTGATGAGTTACTAATCACAGATCAGGTATTAATGGGTAGTCAAGTACTAAACGCTGATCAAAAACTAAACATAAGTTCTACATTTAGTCAGAAACTGAAATTCTATAAGGAGACAGAGCTTCATATTCCTATTAATATCCTCGGCTCTGAGTCGCGGGAGTGTATCATATCCAAAGAGTCTTCATTTGAAAGAATGCGTAGCGATTTTTGTTTCTTATGCCTCTATCGCCTAGCTGTAGGGTCATATCTCAGGTACTTACCAAGTTTTTTTTATAAATAACTAGTAGATTTTTTCCGTTCTAATAATTCTAGAACAATACCGAGCGTGGTGGGTGAGTGGTAAATATTCTGGCCTCGCATTCGGGAGGACGCCGGTTCGAATTCCCGTCCGGACATCCAGATTTGGATTTTCCATGATTTACCCTAATCACTGCAGGTGAATGCCGGAATGCTTCCTTCATAAGGCCATGGCCGAATTCCTTCTCCTTCCTTGTCCCCAGTCCCATCCCGCCTCTAATGACCTCGACGTCGACGAGGCGTAAAATCATAAGTAAAAAAAAAAAGAAAAGTATAGAACACTGCAGGTTACGTGTGCCACCATTCTTCACCAGGAGGTGGGAAATATGCAGATATGGAAATATGCAAATATAGAGAATAATTTTACAATTAGACGAAATTAACGGTATATAAATTCTAATGATCGGCAATTATAATTCATGGAGCGTATTTCATAACACAAAACTTTGTTAATTATTTACTTAATGTCAAATTATTCAATATTTACGATATTCCCGAGTTTTTTTTTGTTTTTTTTTTCTTTTTTTTTTTTCCTTGCTTCCAGTTGACTTAACAAACAAAATGAAAGTGATCTCAGAGAGCAGACAAACCTTAGAGATTAGTTTTTTGAGATTAAAGAATAATGTTTTTAAGTCTGCAGACATTTAATACCCTTTTGAAACCTTATTAGTAACTTTATCTACTGAGACTATATTATAATAAGAATGTAGGTTCGAAGAAGTAATAAAACAGTAAACATTAGACAGATAACTCCAAGGAAATAAGTTGCAAATGGTTAAAAACCTCTTTACTTCTATAAATTGCTCGATTTTCTTGAATCCATCTGCACAATTGAGTATTATGATCGCAGATAGTGACTATTTTTTGACTGCGGTTCCTAAAATGCAAATGAGACGCAACATGGTGTTTCCTGGTTTGATCCGCGGTGGTGAAAGAAATTTTTATCGTCTTGTAGTTGGCCAGTAGTGTAAGAGAATTGGAGGTATGCAATTCCTAGCCACCACGTTGTTCACTAAGAGATAGCAAACATCATGACAGAATTTTTGCGAAAAGGACATACGATACTGTTGATGCGTGGGGACGTTTAGCCTGCCAGCACATTTTGTTTTTATATCCTAATATCTTCAAGATGTGACGCAGTCGGATTTCATTCTTTTCTTTTCATCTTCATCACTAACGCGTACCCATTACTATCTGCCTAAGGAACACGGAGGTAACCAAGTACTCAGGTGGATAATAAGAAGCTTAGCCAATCTCATGGGGGAGTTTCGAACCAACTTATCTATAGAGAATAGAAAAAGTACTAGAAACAGTTATCCACAAGAAAAATCTTAAAATAGAAAAAAACCACTTAAAGATTTTTTTTTTATTTTTTTTTTACGAGATTGATGCAGCTAAATGGGAAATTTAATGTAAATTTTATCATTTTTAAAGTTAAACTGTTACTTTAAAAAAAATATTTCTCATTAAACCGCAGACAGCAGGCGCGTTGCCGAAAACAGTTAAAGTTTCGTATGGGAAGAACATGAGCTTAATCTACAAAATATTTGTCAATAAGGCATCTGTATTATTTCCCCCCCCCCCCCATATACATAATTTGTAGTTATTAAATTCGTGTTACTAATCATTCTGAGTATTCAAAACAAGTTTACGATACTACCGCGGTCTTACGTCTACTGGTTTCTTTCTTTCTTTCTTTTTTTTTTTTTTTAAATACTAATGTAAATATTTTTCATTGAAATTAAATTAATACTTTCTTAACTTGCTTGACAATGATGAGATATTGTCGGCATCTGAGTAACTTCGGGACTATACGAATCTATGAATGTTCTAATTTCGTTGAGTTATTTGATCGTCTAAAATCTTCACGAGGCTTCTGATTATTTTGTACGGAAAACCCACTTTGGTTCGGATGCAAATGTCATTTTTTAAGTTATAGCTGTACGCGTTGTCGACGTCGAAGTCATTAGAACTAGGAGCGGAATTTGAGCAATAAATGATAAGAAATTCAGCATGACAGATATAAAGGAACCAACTATGTAACAAAATGTGGTTGTTTTTTGGAAACCGGAAAACCTAAATCCGGAAACTCGAACCGGAAATGAACTCGGTTCCTTCCAAATGCTAGAGCCGAATGTTACCGTTCACCCATCAGCCATCTCAGGTTTTGGATAATCGTGCTACAATATAGCTGTATCTCATTGTCAACTTGTAGAAGTTGTAATTACTGAGTATTTTGCCTTCGCCGTTCTTGCTATCTACAGGTTTAGAAGTGCTTAGTCAGTAGCTTACGGATTTATGACTACGCTGAAGAATTGGAAAGTTTATATAAAGTCTTCTCGGTCTTCCAATTTGATGTTTCGAAGTCTCTATCCGAGTTAATCTACTTGCGAAGTCCAGATCTGAAGACACTGCGTCTATTTATACCGCACCGGTTATACAAGCGCAACGACTCCAGAAATTGGTCATTCTTCCGAAGGTGAAGTCGGTGAGCTATTTCGAATCGTCGCATTAGATTGACGCGTTACTCATGTAGGAGGCTGAATACATTTTATACCGTTGAAAGCCTTCATCTGTTCAATTGCGAAGTAATTTTTCGCTTGTGGTTCAAGAGATCTCTTCTTGTTAAAAATAATAATAATAATTGATAAAATTGCGATGGGCACCCACTCCGGTGGCAATCTCCCTACATTCCCTCTTTCCCCTTCCAACCTACTTTTGCCCTCAACTAATTTTTACTTTAAATTTTTTCAGTGTTTCCGGTAAGTTATTCATCACTTCTCTTGGCAATTTATACCAGTCCCTAACTCCCTTTCCTATGAAAGAAAGTTTTCTCACACCCTTACACATGAAATCAATTGCCAGCTTGTGGTCATGGTCAACCTTACCCTTCCAAGCATCTCTCTTAATTTTCCCACCAATATCTTTCCATGCTTCATGACCAGTATAGGTTTTGTACACTCCAGCTCCCTAATTGTAAATTGCAGGTCATTTATTGCTACCCCTTACAGGAAATACCGGACCAATAATAACATATCAATTAATTATATTTCTATTAGGAGCCCAAATAATGTTATTGATTTTGGAATCAGCAGTAGCTGTCATTCAAGCATAATTGACAGAGACATGCTGCATCGGCTATGGGAAGAACTCGTTTATAGAATTGATGTGTGCAGGATCACTAAAGGTGCACGTATTGAGCATCTGTAGACACTCAAAAAAAACTTTCACAGTTTGTTTATATATCTGTGTAATCTTGTAAGTATATGTCAAATAATAAATCTGTAGTAATTTTCTGAAATCACTGCAATCATTTTAACCAGCCCTGTATATTCGGTGTTAATTTCTCTAGTATTCAAGAGAAGTATACTAATTTACGTTAACAATCCATTCCAATCAACCATTACATGTTGTAGATCATAGACCATGATTACTAACAGGTACTATTAGGGCCATAATTATAACGTCAGGATTAACTAAATGATTTCGTATATTGGATCAGGTATTAAAAATAATTTAGTTGCATATACTGAATTGTGTTCGTTCGAGCAGGTATTAACATTCAAGTTGGCCCCGGCGACCAGCTTAGGAATTAGAGAGCTGAAGTAATTATGCAGTTAATTAACCACCATAAGAATCAGTACAGTTTCATATCCCGTTGCGTGTTGGTGACAGTATGATATGCTGGATAGCTCTTTGCCTCCTACCAGGAATACCTCAGCTCGTCCCACTTGTCCCGCCGCTCTGCTAAAAGCTTTGCCATTGTTCTCAGTGGCCTCCAACTCGGATATTGTGCTCGGGAAACTGTGCCGTACTCTGCGTGTCGGACCAGGGAACGAGGTTCTGCGGAACACGCCGCCAACCGCAGAGACTGGCCAGCGAAACTGCAATTGGCTTTATGCGTGAAACTAGGAATCACTTCATACTCTATAACGGCGCTCACTCTATCTAGCGTTACTTTCTTCTTTCTATTTTTATCGTTATTCCCAACTGAAAAGCGCGAATGAACTTATTTAGCAGATGTGTTTTTCTTAGTTTCCCAAAATCTCTTCACCTTTTTTTCTGAGCTTTTTCCTACATTCTTCCATCAGGTGTTCCTTCTTCTAATATACTGTTTATTGGCAAATTGGTGGTTAATGACCATGCTACTAAATCTGCATCTGTCCTGTATAATATCCTCTGTGATTCCGATATCCTGGATATCGTTTTCGATTTCAATTAGCCATTTGTTTTTCATTTTCATTTAAATGGCCAAGTTGAGAATTATTTTGGTTAGTCTGTTGTTATTCATTTTAATAAATGGCTGTAATATTTAATTCGTCTTTTCCTGATGGTCTGAAATTATTTCCGAGTGCTGATATAGTTCATACGATTTCCTTTTATATAAATTCCTGCTGTACAAAGTTGGCCAAAGATTTTCTTTAAAATTGTTCTTTCTTGGTTTTCAATATTAGCGTTACTTTGTTATTCATAACTAGCTGGTACCCACGACTTCGTTCGTGTTTATAAAGAATTTGTATTGACAGCTACCGACATCTAATAACCATAGTGCACGATGGGAGACACGATTCTACTACCACACACAAACACCAATGGTCTATGCTAAGTAGTTATGGCAAAAAAGTGACATATGCGGAGACACATGTCTTTCGTCGAAAATAAGAGAATATCCTTGATCGGCCACTTTCAACCACCATATCTCCCACACTACCACAGTTTACTGAAATTCGGCCAATGTTGTGATCGAAAGGTGACTCTGTGTTACTACCACACACAAACGCAAGTAATCTGCGATAGATAGTTTTCGCTGAAAAGTGATACACCATGACACATGCGTCTTTGGCAGAAATATGAAATTTCCACATATTCCCATATGTCCCACACCCCCATAGCTACCGATATCTAACAACCATAGTGCACGTCAGGAGACACGATTCTACTACCATACACAAACACCAATGGTCTATGCTATGTAGTTGTGGCAGGAAAGAGAAGTATGAGAAGACACAAATTTTTGGTCGAAATATGAAAACGCTCTACATTGGCCAACTTTAATCATCATATCTCCCACATCCCGACAGCTATCGACATTCGGCCAACGTTGTGCACGACAGGAAACTCCATGCTACTTCCACACACAAAGACCAGTGATCTGTGCTTGGTAGTGGTGGCTGAAAAGTGAAATATATGAAAATACACGTCTTTATATATATATATAAGATTTAATTGCGATGGAGCACATGCTTCGGTGGCAATTTTCTTAGTCATCTAATTACCACTATTTTATTTTATTTTTAAATTATCTTGAATAATTTGAGTGTTATACTCTCTCCCAACCTAATTTTACGATTTACTAATTTTACTTTAATTCATCAGCGTTTTTGGTAAATCATTCATCACTTCACTTGGTAAATTGATCCAATCTCTGACACCCTTACCCACAAAAAAATATTCCCACTCCCTTATGTATGAAATCTAGTGCTAGCATGTGTCCATGGTCATCTTTTCTCTTCCATACACTATTCCTAATTCTTCAACCTACGACCTTCCAAGCCCCATCATAAACATATGCCTTGTAAATTACCAGTATTCTCTTCACTCTCCTCCTGTCTTCCAATGACTCCCAATCCAGCTACATCATCATATCAGTAACTGCCTGAGTCCTGCAATAATTTCCACAAACAAATCTAGCTGCTCTTCTTTGTACACCCTCCAACTCCTGTATTTGATACCCAAAATGTGGGTCCCAAACTACATCACCATATTCAAACAACAGTGTAACCAAGGTTTTGTAATATAATTCCCTATCTTCTCTGATACATCCTCTCATCACCCTCTCCAGTAAATGAAGGATTTGTAACCTTTTCCTAACACCTGCCCGATGTGCTCTGCCCAGTTGAGTTTATTATGAAACATTACGCCAAGATATTTACACTTCAAGGTTTCAAGCTATCAGTCTTTTTCTGCGTCAATGCGGTAACATTTATTTCCGTTTCTAACATTTGAATTATAAGATAAAAAATTACATTACAAAACGCTTCTAATATCCCTATTATCTTCTTTACCACCTTTTTACAACAATTTGGAGTCGGCTGTGTCGATGAGTTTACTCATTTGACATGGTCAAATTTGGAGCTATGGTTTGACGGCTGTATGCCCTTGCTGACTGCAAGCATTTGATACCTTCCGCTAAGTCATATTTTTTTTTTTTTTGGGCGACGGTTACGCGGGGCCTGCGCTCATGCCCGGTCCGTTGTACCTCCCCCCCTTTTAGTGTATGGCACCTCAGGGCACTGAACCACACTGGCGGGTTCTAACACCAATATTATATTCAGTATGTAAGTTAACTGTTATTTGTCAATGTGTGAAGAGACTCTATGACTGATTTGTTCATATAACCTGTATTTTCTTACAACGGTCGCAAGAGGAATTTGAATTCACCACACGATTTTATGGTAGATGGAATTGAGAAGTTACTTTGTAGAAATCAAACCCAGTAAAATATTTCATATTTATTTCAACAATTGTCAAAAAATTCATTCACACATATACCTCTACGAAGCTTTAACAATGTTGTAAATCAGAATAAACTTCAGGGTAGTAAAGTAGTCGACAAGATTCGAATTCAAATGTTGCTAGAAGGTCGACAAGATTTCTTATGCCGACCTACGTGTGTTGAGATTCATGCTCGAGCCTTCTGGGCGAACAACGCGTTAGGTGTAACCTTGTTCTGACAAATACATTAAAGTCGTTGTTCCGAAACTCATAATTATAATGCTTATCTCTTCTGACGGTATACTTTATCTCAGCTGTGTTGCAGATATAGGAAATTAATTATTCTGACAATTTCGAAACTAATTATATTTTTTTAGAGAGTCCCTTTTTACTTTAAAAAAAAAAAATTTTTTTTTGACGAGAAAGAAAAGGAAATATGTAAATCAATTACTTTCTTCTAGAAAAATTAATTCAGAGTACCACGCATCATCACAAAATCTGTTGAAGGTAAACAAGTTTTCAGAATGTTGCCGGACACGTTTTACAATATTCTAGAAGGAATCGATGGAAATATTATACACCAACCAATCTTTGTAAATGTCAGAAAAAAAGATTGTCAATAACATCAAAGTAAGAAAATAATTTATTTATATTTTTTGAGTGCCAAGATAATTAACAAAACAAACAGATATAAATTTTTTTCACTGGTTATGGTTGTTTGATGAGAAATATGAAGCCAAGTTCCCATACTGTTATTGAATTTAATTTATGTAGTGGATGATCCAGTTAATGGTGGATAGCTGACATAATTATCTACAGTGATTTATTTATGGAACGGATTACTAAAATACGATGAGTGGTATGAACCTGATGATTTTGGCGCAGAATATGAAAATTGTTGCCGAGCCATACCTTCATCAAAAAACACTGCTGAATATTGCGCCCAAGTATGATGGTTAGTGCACTTTCTGAGAAGGTGGACATCCATCTAAACGTTGCTATTAGGACTATGGGTGGCATACTGCTTTCCAGCCTCCATCTTTGACTTCTGGTCCTTTCCAATGTGTGCTCCAAAGACAAGGCGCCAATCAGCTTTAGTCCATCAACTGTGGAATGCAAAGGCTCGGACAGACCGTCCTATATCGGTTGATTTGCAGAGTTCAACTATGCATTGAGCTAGCAGCCAAGAGAAGATTTTTAAAAGCTATTGGATTCGTAAAAGTTTTGAATTTGAGTGAATGTGTATTCTAGTAAACAACTTAATTATTTATAGGGATATCTGCGTGTAATTTCATATCTCTATTGACTAGATGGAAGAACTAATTTCTCCCACAGCGAATTTTTAGGAAATTTAAGTTCAATGCAACTGTTGTTCAGAATTTAACGTGCAGAGGACGGGAATACTACAACTGACTAATCAGACAAGTTATCGGAACCTTTAAGTGACTTAAATACAGCTAATAGCTGTACTATAAGTCATAATACAACAAAAGAATCCTTTGAAAATTTTAATACGTGAACTTGCCAGATAGGTGAGGACAGCTAAACTTTGAGAAACGTCTCTTCAATTTTCTTAGCAGCTCAGCCAGCAAACCATACTCCCACGTCTAGGAAGGCAGAACCTGCATGGACACTGTGAAAATCACTTCGTTAACAGTGGAGCGAACGACAGAGGATAAAAGGTGAGTTCCTGGCGCGTTAAAACTGCGGTATTCCACCGAGTGGAGAAAATGCGGTCAGATAATTAGGTAGCTTCGGACTATCTGAGATGAAAGCCCCACTAATTAAGTACCTCAGCAAAAGGCTGATAAACTGTTACAGAAGAAACATTTATACATTCAGGACGTTCAAAGCAACATCAAAGATTGGAAGTGAAATATTCTTATGAAAACTCATCCATAAAGATGATAATAATGAATAAATACTGGTTTTAACTTCGAGTAATTAAATTATTGCTTCTTTTAATTACAATTAAAAAGCATTATCTGCCCCGGCGGGTTTTTCCTTGCTCGCCTACTTTCTGTAGTTTACGTTTTTTCTATCTTAAATTGTTTGAAAACAATTTCCGTAGCTATTTGATTATGCCTTTTATGTATTTTAATTATAAATTCTTCCAGTGTTGCAAGTAAATATTTCAGAAATTCCGTCACAATTTATTCCAATCCCTAACTGCCTTCACTATGGAAGAAAATCTTCCCCCTGAAATCAAGTGATAGTTTGTCGTCACGAACATCTATTCCCTTCCACGAACGTATGGTCTCGATATTCATTATTTAAAAACTTTAGAATTCTGTTTAAACTCATAAAATGATGTAATTAGATTAGTGAAGAGATTAAATCTGTTTGCTTCCAATATCAGAATTTTTTTTTTTTACTTATGGCTTCACGCCTCGTCGACGTCGAGGTCATTAGAGGCGGGAAAGGACTGGGGACAAGGAACGGGAAGGAAGTTGGCCATGGTCTTTTGAAGGAAGCATACCCTCATTCGTCTGGAGTGATTTGGGGAACGCCCGGACGGGGATTTGAACCGCCGTCCTCCCTAATGCGAGGCCAGAGCGTTAACCACTCACCCACCACTTTCAGTCCCAATATCAGAGAATAAGGCATAGTGTTTTTTCACGCATACAGTCTCAGATAATGCTTGTATCCCTCTTCATTGGTTGTATCCTCAAGTAAGCTCTGATCCCCTCGATCAAAGACATGCGTAAACCCAACTGACACTCGTACAGGAAAAGCTGTTTTTGAGAGCTGCGACCGGATCTGGTTGGTGAGGCCGATGGCTGCAGGCAATTAGGCTGCCCTGCGAAGCGAGCACGACCTCGTCTGGCCGACGGTAACGAGGTAGTAATGGTGCTGCAGGGGGAGGCTAGTCCCCGCACCTGCTCGCAACGTATTAATTATTTTCCCAGAGGCATGCCCCGACGACCAATTAGTGCGTCTAATGAATTGTGTGCGATACGACCCTCTCCCGTCCTGGAGGCTCGCCAATCGCCTCCGTGGTCTGGGCTGCGATGACACCTCATTACGCCTTCCGGCCACCTACCGGCTGCCAGCAAGTGTTTCCGAAGCTGCTCAAACTTTAACAACATGATATTCTTCCTGTCTGACATAAAATGCTACTCAACCTTAAGGACAAACCTACTTAATGACACTAAACAATAGACTATTTTAAAGCGGTGTAGATGCCATATTGGAGGATTCCTTAATACTGATCTCCACGATAAATTTTTGGCATATCAACTGTTTCTGTCAAATCATATATATTAACTCGAAAAGATGGGTGTTTTTTTTTTTCGTTGACACCTAACCGAAATCTATAATTGTAATGTAAGATTAAATCTTCCGTTTTGGTAACACCATAAGCTAGGAAAAGAATTTTGGAATTCGATTCTTAAAGGACAAAAGTATAATCATTTTCTAAAAGGCGTTATTTTTGCGACGAGCCATTTAATTCTCTTCATACCCAATCAAAATCGATAAATATTATTTTAAGGCTCATGGTATTCGTTTTGGAAACATTATAAATTAAGAAAGGATTTTTTTTTTTAAATTCGACACGTAAATTAGCAACATCATTTCCTAAAAGGCGTTTTTAGTGAGTAATAAAGATCGATAAATAACATATCATTTTAAGAATCATTGTCTTCGCTTTGGAAAAATCAAAAATTAAGAAAATAATTTTTTAAAATTCGACCAGTAAAGAGCAAAAGTATCGTCATTCCTAAAAGATGTTTTTCGATGATCTGCCACTTATCACCCTTTATATCTAACCGAAATCGATAAATCAGGTATCATTTTAAGGATTAAGGTCTCTACGTTGGTAAAATCATAAATTGAGAAAGGAATTTATCTTAAGTAAACCGGTAAAGGGTAAAAGCATTAACTATGAAGGTCACGCGTATGAGACAATCCAAAGCCTAGCCGCTATACTTCGATGGCATCGAAAAGAAGTATTGATCGCCTTTCCTCCAAACAGCAACACCAAATATCACAGAGATATCAGTAAACTGTGTATGTTTTCTACAGTAAGGAACTTTACAGATATTTTTTTCCTGTTCAGCAATATAAATTACCACGAGTTTGTATCATATGTACGTTTTACGCCTGCAATTTTCCTAATTGTTTAGTAAGACAATGTGTTTTGTTAAGTACTTACTTCAGTTGACAAATACACCATTGCTACAAACAACCAACCTCGCAATTCATCATATTTATTCGCGAAATTTTCTCACAGATCATCTAGTATGGGACAAGTGAGGTGGTGGTGAACAGTTCTTCATCACCAGATTGTGCACCATGTTCTTGGACTAAATCGCAGTGCATATAGAGTGAGGACACATGACATTGTTGATGGTGATTTGTCTGCCGGATGAGGAAAGGGCTGAAAGGAGTGACACCTCCAACGTCTTTCATTTCTACTCCATAACACAAACATCATACTACACCACCACAGCCATCGACACTTAACAGTGAACAGAACAATTTACGCTGGGGAACGCAGGAAAAAATTTCCCTAAAGTTACCATGTAGAGGTTGCCATTGAATGATAGCCATGGGGAGTCCTCTTGATGAAAACAGCCTCCAAATAATTTACCGTCTATGGCACTCACATCGATATTTTTTAAATTTATCCATCTTTGAATTCATTTAGATAGTTTGTGGCTTTTTAATTTATTATCACAAAACCTTGGCCGTATTTTCTTAATGTTACGTTTCTATGTCTAAGAGCATTTTTGTCTTGTTTTCCCTCACAAGCCATTCCTCTGTTTTAATTCAATCCTCCACTTCTTCTGAACTTCTGGCAGTTCTTCAATATCTTTTTTTAAAAATTGCATTACGCTTCGTTGACGTCGAGGTCGATAGAGACTGTAAGTGACTGGGGCAAGGAACGGGAAGGAATTCGGCCATGACCTTTTGAAGAAATCATTCCGTCATTCGCCTGGCGTGATTTTGGAAAACGATGGAAAATTCAAATCAGCATGGCCGGACGGGGATTCGAACCCGCGTCACTTGGAATGCGAGGTCATTGCATTACCTCTCACCCACCAGGAACGGTTTCAATATCATTACCTGGTTCACATTCTCTATAATCTTTTTCTTAATGTAAAATTGTTGCCTTCTACCGTATCTATTAACAAAAAAATCACCAAGTCTTAATGTATTACATGTTACAGGCCCCGTCAGTGTTCTTATTCTTTCACAGACTGTTCCAGATATCGTTAATTACTTTTGTTCAGTCCAATTTATTTTTACGATGTTAGAATGTAAAGACTTGTTTTGATTAATGAAGTAATTTGACAGTTGTTACCATCATACTGAAAATGTTAAGAACGCTGCTATAACGAAAGCATCTGAGATAGTGATTGTTCTGTCCTCATGCGTGGTCGTTCAATACTGGACCAGCGTGTCTCCCCTAGTAACGATTACGAGACGCAAGGGGCGATTTGAATAAGAGTGGTAAGAGACTGCAGCTCATTTCTGCACACTTGTAACTGATGTTTGTCTCTCTTGAGTTTTACAGTTATATTGAAGGTCATATATGTCTATTATTAGAGTGGTCACATTATTGACCCTTGGGGAACATTAAATAGTTTCGCATTATGGGATAGTAATCTCAATAATTATTATGGCAGGAAACAGTTTTGATGTCATAATATGGAGATGGTAACTACATTATTACACTGCTGTTTGTTTCGATCATTACCCGCGGTTGATTACTCAGAAGGTCTACACCATAGGTGTCAAACTCAATTTTGCAGAGGGTCATATATTAAATTTAGAATGTGTAGGCGGGCCAGATTTAAATAAAAAAATGTACTGAATGATTATAACATTTTATTTATTTAATTGTATAGTATATAATATACGGTTGTTAAAAGTCATATAAAAGTTATAAAAGAGGGTAATTATTTTCAGCTCGAGGATCCAGATACCTGATTTATTTTGTTTTTGACAAGCTCATTGATGTCAGGTATCATATATGTTGTAATTATTTTAAGAATTAATTGGAGATGTTCATTCGTAAGTCTTGTGCGATGTTTGTTCTTATTTATTTTCATGATGGAAAACATCTGCTCACATAAATAGGTGCTACCAAACATGCTCAGAATGCGTGCTGCATGCTTTTTTAATTCCGGGTAGTTATCCAAACTCTTGAAATATTGTGTATAAAATATAAGAGCGTTAACCTCTTTAAATTTTTCTTTCAAAATACTGTCCGATTGAAGATCTATTAAGTCCATTTGCAAATGAACTGGTGACTATGAAGCTTCAAAACTGAATGGATTGTTGAAAATTGGGAATTCCATTTCATTCATTTTGTGGAAGTCTTCAAAACGATTGTTGAATTCCGTGATCAGATTTTGCAAAAGTTGGGAGTATTGATTCAATTTTTTTTTTGGTTCACTGTGCCAAATGATTTTAAATGAGGGAAATGATCCAATGTTTGATCTTTTACCTGATTTTCCCACAGCCTCAACTTTTTTCAAATGCTTGAATACATCAATACTTTTGAGTGACAATCAGATTTTTACCCTGTAACTTTACATTCAGATCAGTCAAGTGTTTATTCATATCTACCAAAAAGGCACAATCAAAACACCAGTCAGTGTCATAATCAATTGGGTTGCCTTTTTCTAACATGAAAGCTTGAATAGGGTCACATAATTCAAAAATCTTTCTAAAACTACTCCTCGACTGAGCCAACGAACTTCGGTGAAATAAGGGACATCAGAAAACTTTTCACCCAAATCTTGTAAAAACTACCTGAACTGTTGGTGATTTAGTCCTCTGCTCCTTATAAAATGTACTATTTTAATTATAGGTTGCATGACATGGTCCATTTTTAAATGTTTGGATGCCAATGATTCCTGATGAATTATACAGTGAAATACCACAAAATTCCCTGAAGTTTTCTTTTTTAATTTAGTTACAACGCCCGAATGTTGGCCAGCCATGGCAGGAGCGCCATTCGTAGTTGTGCTGCTAACTATATTCCAGTAAAGTTCATATTCTACTATCAAATGCTCAATTACAGAATAAATATTATTTGCTGTTGTAATAACTGTCAATGGAACGCACTTTAATAGTTCTTCAGTTATTTCTAAGTTACTGTTAATACCTCTGATAAAAACAGCAAGTTGAGCTGTATCAACAGTATCAGTGCTCTCATCAACAGCCAGTGAAAAGTTTGTAAATTCCCTAATTTTCTCCTTCAATTGAAGAACCAAATTTTGAGATAAATCATTTATTCTTGAAGCAACAGTGTTTCTTGACAGCGAAATATTTTGAATTATTGACTTTTCAGATGGAAATGAAACATCGGCAACTTTCAACATACAGTCTTTAATAAAATCACCATCAGTGAAAGGTTTTGATCTCTTCGCGATTTCTAATGCAATAATAAAACTTGATTTTAGGGCATCTTCGCTCTCAGTATTAGCTTTAGTAAACATCGATTGTTGACCTTGAAGTTTAGATTTTAAAGATGACAATGTGTCCATTCTTATTTTTTACGATTTATGATTCGTATCATAGTGTCTCTTCAAGTTAAACTCCTTATAAACAGCAACTGTTTGATTGCAAATCAAACACAGTGATTTACCTTTCCATTCTATGAAAAAATATGAAATTTCCCATTTAGACTGAAAAACTCTGCACTCACTATCAACTTTACGTTTTTGAGACATTATGCCAAAATCGTAACAATTATGGAACTCGACACAACAATTATGGATATCACACGCGCACGACACAAACAAATGCACAATACCTTCACAATCGACTCAACTGACTCACGTCGCGCCGACGAACTCCTTTTATATCGATAAGGAAGGTTCTAGTCTAGACTCAAAGCGCCTGGAAGATTCCGCTTGTTGCTAAGAGATGGCGTTACTGTCTCTCTCTCTCTCGCTTGTCTAGGCATGCGCTGCCCTTGAAATTACTTATAAATGTAGTGTGCGCATTTTAAAACTTCCGTAGAGGAATCGAGTGAAGTCTAAAAGCTCTAAAAAACATGATTCTTCTTTCTGTGTCACATTGCGATCCCGGGCCGTTTTGATAGGGCCCGGGGACCGGATGCGGCCCGCGGGCCGTATCTTTGACATCACTGGTCTACACCAACTCATTCACACAACTGAAAGTCGTTGTGTTAGTATGGTGATAAGTTTTCTTGGCCTATAAATGAAACTGGGTGTCATTCTCCTTCATCACCATTTCCCAACATTAAAGATTGGCTGCCTTTCATAAGTTTTACTTATCAAAGGCATGGTCGAATTTGGAGCTTTGGTACAATGGCCTCGAACTTGTTATGAACTCCAGTGTAAAGCTCATCTGTGACCATGGACTGTACGACCATTTCTCACCGTCATATGATCGCTTACAGTGGTTCCGCGTTTGCGATAGACGACGATTCCACACTCTATGTCTCCTTCACCGCCTCATACATCTGAAAACTCCCGCCTACCTTTGTTACAACATCTCATACCTAGGACTTTCCCATAATACTACCACCAGATTCCTGAACTCAAACATACTAACCATCCACTCCAACAGCTCGAAAATCCTAGCCAATATCTTCTTCGTTTCAGCGGCCAGATTGTGGAATGATCTTCCCCTGAAAATTAGAACTACCAAAAAATCGGCCAATTGAAAATTCTTTTGAGAAAGCATTACTTATTCGAGCACTAGCTAAACGACCTCTCCTTGTATGCATAACTTATTTTTAGATTTGAATTATAGTGATTTATACTGTGTCCACCTGTTTATTCTGCCTTCCCTATTTTTTTTAGTTTGTGTCTTTTGTATTGAGTTTGTGCCCTTTACTTCTTTAACTTTCACTAGCGTTACTTTATACCATTAAATAATTGACTGATTAAACATGATTACTATTAGGATTTTATTAGTATTTTACTTATAAATATTATTAAGTTTTTTTGTTAGTATTCATCTTGAGCTTAATTTAGGCCAAATGTTAAATAAGTTTGTGCAAGGTGTATATTATTTATTATAAACACCTAGTATGATGTAAGAGAGGGCTTGACAGCCCTAATCTTGCCAGGCTAAATAAACATTTAAATAAATAAATAAACTGCCGCACACCCTTGCTGATGCCAAGCATTTTATACCTACTGCCAGATCGTACTAATGAAGTGAAGTGTTGCCATTTATCTGCGTAATGTTTAACTATGTTCTGTGTGTGGTAAGTGTATTTTTGATTGTGAAATATGTAATTAATGAGGCGAAGATTGTGGGCCGTCCCAGCATTCGCTTTGATCGCTGCGGAAAAACCACCAAAAAAAAAAAAAAAAACGCAGTCAGGACAGCCGATACGCCGGGCTCCAATATACCTCCCTTATCCAGTGAGCCATACTGGCGGGTAACAGGGTACCATCAGCTTCCTTAAAAACTACGATCTGTAATACGAATGACTTTACACAGTGACTCTTCGACTATGCTATCTTCATGCCTCCCTGATTAACGATGCGTCATGAGCTCTAGCACCTTTCGACCTCTTCTTCTTTTAATGCGTAGTGATTTACATCCCGAAAGAAAAGGCAAGAAAGTATTATTCTCACCAATTTGTTTTATTACTGTGATACTTTCATGTACTGCTCTTGAGCTTTAATTATAATTATTAAAGTCATAATTCATGTGGATTTAGCATAGGACTAAGAGTTTATTATTATCTATATGCAAGTATTAAGCTATTATGCTCTGTTTAGGTTTATTAATATAACTGTTGTCTCCTTCTTCAGGATCTCTGGTCTACAGTTTATTCATTTGTTTCTCTTGAGGAATCAGTTCGTTGTCCATTCTGCAAACATCTTTTTACCAATTTCTACCATATTCCTCGATTTTGTTACTCAACTTGATTATCTGATTTGATTTTATCCAGTGAATTGTATCCTGCAACAAATTTTAAAAAGTTCTTCTCTACCTCCTCAATTCGTATGAAAGAGATTTATTAAACGTCAAACATTCTGACCTGTACAACAGCACTGACACCACCACACTTTATAGAATTTCAAATATATTTCTTTCCTTAATTTCTTCCTCGTTACCCTTTTTATTGTACCACAAATCTGCTGGAAGAACCGATTGATTAATTATATATATCCTTAGTTCTTTAATTTTGGAAGCAACACCGACGAAGTTACAGCCGACATGATTAAAGCTGCCGGTCCACCAGAGATACAATGGCTGTATAGAGTCCTCAGAGCAATATGGAATGATAATCAAATACCGGAAGACTGGACAGAAGGGGTGATAATTCCTATCTTCAAGAAAGGTAACAGAAGGAAAAGTGAAAACCACAGAGGTATTACCCTCCTATCCCACGGCCTCAAAATTATGGAAAAGATAATTGAAGCCAGAGTACGAACAATATTAGAGCCCATCTTAGAAGAGGAACAACATGGGTTTAGGGCTGGAAGAAGCACAATAGATCTAATATTTGCCTTAAAAATGCTGGTAGAAAAATATTGTGAAAGAGGGAAAAACATAATTATTGTGTTTTGGACCTAGAAAAGGCATACGATAATGTTCTTAGATCAACTATCTGGAAAAGTCTAAGAACATTTAAAACACCAGAGTACCTCATTAGAAAGATCCAAATACTGTACAATAACAGCAAGAGCTGTGTCAATGTTGGGGATGGTTGCTCTGAATGGTTTAGTAAAACCAAAGGAGTACAACAAGGAAGTGCCCTTTCACCACTTCTGTTCATAGCGGTGATGGATAACGTCTTAAAAGAACTAAAGTCAGCAATCAATAGGGATCTATAGGCATTGGTGTTTGCGGATGATGTGGCAGTATGGAATGAAACCGAAGAAGGAATACAAACCGAACTTAAAATGTGGAATATTTAGTTTGAAGAATATGGAATGAATTTGAATAATAATAATAAAAAGAAATTAGCACTAAAAATAAGTCGAAAGAATACAGACTGTCATATAAAATTACAAGACCACCAAGTTCAAGGTGCTGACCAATTCAGCAACCTGGGGAGCATAATTTCTAGTAACGGTAGAAGTGAGTTAATAGAGTAACCAAAGGAGCCAACTTCTACACTACCGTGCGGGGCTTACTGTGAGGCATGAAGGTTCCCAGAAGGAAATCCATGGAAGAGGGACTTAGGTCATCAAGACTTAAGTGGTTTGGGCATGTCAAGAAAATGACTAGTACAAGACTACCAAATACTTATTTGGAAAAAAGTATAGTGGGCAAAAGACCAATGGGAAGACCAAGAAGAAGATGGACAGACTAACTGAAAGAGGACATAGAGAGAAGAGGCTGGAACTGGGAATAAATCACGGACAGAGAAACTTTTCTGGATAGGAGACAGTGGAAAACGATCGTATTCAAAAACCAAGGCTCGTAAACCACACCGGGGAAACTGGAGATGGTCCCCAACGATAATGATGATGATCCTTAGTTCTATTATTCCCTAACCATACTCATAAATAATTGAAGTAATTACCTGTTCCGCAGTTTTGTTAGCAATAATTAATTTTGTTATCATTGGTTCTTTCCCGTAGAAAACCATGAGTTTTGCTTTGCTTTTAGATATCTGCAAATTGTATGTTCTGGCTGTTATATTTAAACCGTGTGTGACTGTTTGCAATCTAATTTCGTCCTCTGCTAAAATTGCTCGGGCGTCAGCAAAAAGAAGTACATTCAAATATGAAAGTCTTATATTAAAATGAGTCTGTTCTTGTAATAATAATTGTCTGGCCCTCTAACTGTTCCCCTGAGCTCTCTGGTTGCCTCATCAATCGATAGAGGCTCCACGTGACTCCCTCTACGACCATTTCGATTCTTTACGGTGTAAAATAATGTCTATGACAGGCTGTCACATCGTGTTAATCTGCTGCTTGTCTGTGTTGATAATCCACTTTAGTTAAAATTAGAGGAGACATTTTTTTATATGTAATTAAAATAGCGTAGCACCAAAAATTAATCCTTGAGGAACTCTTTCCCAATTTGAGTTAATTAGCTCAAAAAATGTTTTTATTATATACCAGGAACGACGTGTCAATGCCATGGAGCTTAGTTTTAAATTAAGCCACATTATTGTTGTGTGTTGAGTCCTGCTAGCGTTATCTGCCCTTGTTGTGGTGGTGAGGCTGTTCCCGTGATGGAGGGCTCTGTCTGCATGCCTCGGCGGTCGATACGAGACCCCAGACACACGAGGCGTGTACGCCATTTGTCATGGCGACATGCGCACTGCCCCATATTCCCAAAGAGAAATACAGCCAACAACTTACGATAAGACGACCGCGCCCCTCTTCACCGGCAGAAGAACAGTAATTTCCTACTTTTAATCTGACTTGGCACTCTGAGGGCAGACAACACTTATATCTACACCTACACCAATATAATATCTGTCTATCTCTGCCTGTGTCTTACGTTTTCATGACCAAATGACTTACCCGATTTTGATAAAATTTGACAAGGAAATGATATGTATCATAAACTATATAATTTCGTAAGCTCACTCACTCACCTCGATAGCTATTGGCTGGAGAACGGTGTCACGTGTCAGCCCTCGCTCACAAAACAGCGACCAGAGATACCATTAGAAGGAATTCGTGGTTATGTCTACAATTTAATAACGAAGCAACTGCTACAAAAGTAATTGGCATAACACATTAATTAAGTTTGATTTTCATTTCGTTTCATACTTTTAAAAAAATTAATAAATTTTGCGGCTGAAAAAACGTGGATCTGTTACTAAAAAATTAAAAAAAAATTAAACTACTCATAATCTTTGCTGTAACCACGAATGACAATTGACATTCCGGCTTAGGATAAATTTCAGTTTAATTACAACTTTCAATCATGTTGTTTCTTGATCAAAATTTATGCATTACGGTTTATTTGCTTTTTATGCATTTTACTCACCACTTTTGTTATTGGTCTTTATTAATGATCGCTGCATGTGAGTTATTAGGTTATTTTAAGTAGACATCAGATTAAATGTGTACCAAATCGACTAATCTGGCAACTTATTTCTGCGGAGAAGCTCAACTGTTTCATAATATGATATGTGTATTAAGTTCTCTGACCGTTACAGATACTATGACCAATGTTTTCTTTATGAGTGTTGGCCCAGTTTCAATAATAAACAACGTGATGCTTTCGAGGCAAACAGGATTTTTTTTTTAAATTTTGCAGAGTGATCTTTAATGGTCAAATACAAGTTCGTATTTAAGCAAGTTCGAGTGTATGACCTTTGAAACAGTTACACGATAGCGCGATCGCTCCTGTCCGTGTTTAATACCCATCTCTATTAATGTTTCTGAGTTCTTCAAGCTCAAGTGATTTTATTCATCCTAAGGGTAAAACACAGTTCAAGCTTATATTTGGCCACATCAGATCAGCCTGTCATAATATTTCATCGTAAAAACGAACTATTCTAGACCCGTGACGATACGCAAAAAACAGTCACGGGCTTACACTAGTTCTGAATAAATAACATATTTTCTCATGAAATTTTGAAAACTAACCGAAACCAGCCGAACGGTGACAGAGGGATAACACGTTTAGTTTCGTTAGTATGTACCCCATGTTCTTCCACCTACGCTCAATGGAGCACGTTATCATGATTTCATACGGGATACTCTACCTGTGCTGCTAGAAGATGTGCCTTTACAAGTACGACACAACATGTGGTTCATGCACGATGGAGCTCCTGCTGTGATACAATACGCCATTCTCCAGGGCTGCATCAGCGCATCAGGGATTCCATGCGACGGAGGGTGGATGCATGTATCCTCGCTAACGGAGGACATTTTGAACATTTCCTGTAACAAAGTGTTTGAAGTCACGCTGGTACGTTCTGTTGCTGTGTGTTTCCATTCCATGTTTAATGTGATTTGAAGAGAAGTAATAAAATGAGCTCTAACATGGAAAGTAAGCGTTTCCGGACACATGTCCACATAACATATTTTCTTTGTTTGTGTGTGAGGAATGTTTCCTGAAAGTTTGGCCGTACCTTTTTTGTAACACCCTGTATATATTTGAGTGGCTGAAGTATATCCTTTACAGATAAGCTAACCCCTGCTTTTTTGAGGGAGGAGGATATTTCATTTCGTTAGGGCTCGCCCTTTCAGATTGAGGTTTGTGATGCCCCGGACAAGTCCATGGCATTACAAGGTGCTACAGGCATCAGAGTGTATCTCCGTCCTAAAGGAAGAGGATTGCCGAAAGGAACAGGAAGATGTTTAGCAATGGTCTTTTAGAGGAACCATCCCGGGTTTCGCCTGGGGTAATTTCGAGAAATCATGGAAAATTGAAATCAGTATGGTTTACCTACTCGGCGTAAGAGCCACCACCACCGCACAAAGGCGAAAGGGCGAGCCCTAACGAAATGAAATATCCTCCTCCCTCAAAAAAGCAGGGGTTAGCTTATCTGTAAAGGATATACTTCAGCCACTCAAATATATACAGGGTGTTACAAAAAAGGTACGGCCAAACTTTCAGGAAACATTCCTCACACACAAACAAAGAAAATATGTTATGTGGACATGTGTCCGGAAACGCTTACTTTCCATGTTAGAGCTCATTTTATTACTTCTCTTCAAATCACATTAAACATGGAATGGAAACACACAGCAACAGAACGTACCAGCGTGACTTCAAACACTTTGTTACAGGAAATGTTCAAAATGTCCTCCGTTAGCGAGGATACATGCATCCACCCTCCGTCGCATGGAATCCCTGATGCGCTGATGCAGCCCTGGAGAATGGCGTATTGTATTACAGCCGTCCACAATACGAGCACGAAGAGTCTCTACCTTCCTGCAATTGGGCCAACTGGCGGTGAATCGAGGAAGTACAGTACATACTAACGAAACTAAAATGAGCTCTAACATGGAAAGTAAGCGTTTCCGTACACATGTCCACATAACATATTTTCTTTGTTTGTGTGTGAGGAATGTTTCCTGAAAGTTTGGTCGTACCTTTTTTTTGTAACACCCTGTATAGTGTGGTGTGGCTTCCCCGTCAAAGACTTGATGAAGTTTGACAAGGAAAGCTATGTTGGGTTCATTATTAGGAAGGACACAGGATAATTTTTTCTGGATAAATAACTTATTTTGTTATGAAATTTTGAAAACTAAATTAACAGTGACCGACAAGACGGGTACCGTGTAGTAAGTCTCTGTAATGTTATATCGGTCACCTAGGCTTTGTTTTTCTTGCAAACAGTTTGTGTACTATCTGTTCATAAATTTCAGGTACAGACGCAACCTATTATGTATAGCAAGTGTGGATATGCGCTGCATGCGACGACTATCAGTAAAGCCCAGGACAGACGTTGAAAGTAGGAAGGACACATTTAGAAAAGACGTATTTTCCCATGGGCAGTAATTTGTAGCTAACTGACGGGTCTCCAACACTCAAAGACAATAAATCTCAGCAAAGGACAACAAAACAAAAAAGTTTTTGTCTAAAACGGTATTGACGTAAGATGTCCCCAGAAAGTGACATAATTTTAATCAACAAACAAATTTCTGCTGGAGGAACTGTGTAGGCGGTATCCCACAGTTAACCCCCCTCCCCTGGTTTGGTGCTAATTTTAAATATGTTGGAAATTAGTCGTCTTTATGAAACAGGGTCAACGATAGAATGGGTTCTCCGTTATAGTATCCCGTCTCCGTGTTCTATTTCCAACAATAAAATTTGAAATCGGCGTGTACTTACATCGCATAAAACGGTTCTCTGTCTGCGCCTTAGTGCATACTATAACTCGAGAAAGTCCGAAGCAACTAAAAACAGTTTTTATTTATGAAGTGAAAACTTCTATATACGCGTTGGGCGATTTTTGGATGAGGTAAATCTTTGAGTTCGCGTCACCGACATGCTAATGTTAATAGTATATCTTTATCTATAAGAATGGCGTGTTACACTTGGACAGCGGTCTGGTGGCGCAGTGAAACAATAATTCTGTAAGTCTTTACCAAATTGTAAAAATAGTAATTCTCGAAATAAATAAATAAAAGGGTTGGTTAAAGCGCGTGACTGGAGAACGGAAGGTCCCCGGTTCGAATCCCTATCTCGGCAGAATTTTTTTTTCTTACTTCAGATGCCATAAGCCTATTGTATCCTTTTTAGAATAAAATGAAATGATTGATAGTACGAATAACCTAACTATTGTTGAAATTAATCATAATGATGATGCAAACAATAAAAGTAATGTTGATAATTAAGTTAATAGAAATTCATATAAACACAGATACTATATGTAAATAATATAAATGTATAGACCCTATTAATTATTATGTCAACTAAGTTGTATTTATATTTTGTACTGGGATTGCGTAGCCCATCATATGTTTTGATTAATAAATAAACCATAAAAAAATGCATGTGATAGATGTGAAAAAAAGACTAATGTTAATGATTTTAATTTACAAATTATGAAATTTTAATTTTTGATACCGCAATTAATTTGAACTGTTATTTCATAGTTTTAAGTTTTTACTTCTCTCGGCAGTCCCCAATGCTTGCCAATTGTTTTATTTATTTGTAGTACGTTTGATGTCCTGCCAAGGGCGTATCCAGGATCAGAACTAGAGGGGGGCAGGATTTGAACTAGGGGGGGGGAGGGCAACTCATTTTGGTTTCGAGGAAGTGGGGTGGGGGCCTGAAACATGACATTACAAAATCAAACTCAAACCTATTCAATAAACTATTTTTATCATTGATTAATATAGTAACCCAACTACTTAATCTAAGGACCTACTATGTAGTTAATTAAGATCGTAAGTCAGTTAGTTTTTTATGTAAACATTAATTGTCTCGGATTTTCAATTTCAATAATTTTGTTTGTCAATATCTCATGGTGTTCTTTCACGAAATTTCGAAGCACACTCATCAGACATAATCCAGTCAATCTTTCTCTCCCAAAATGCTCCTGAACTAGTTCTTCACTCGTCGAAGCGTACTGACGGCAACTTAATTTTTCTTCTAAGGGGGGGGCAGCAGCCCCCCTCTGCCCCTCGCTGGATACGCCCATGTGTCCTGCCATGTTTTAGTACGAATGTTATTAAGGTAGGTACATACGTACGTTTTTAAGCATGAAGACCATGTTTTTTAAAATATTATTTCTAAAATACCATTAAGATAACACTGAAGCCATAGCTGACAGTCTCATTTTTCATAACTTCACCTACTTTCCGCAGACACATCATTTGCAGCCTGCAGCTCGTTTCGTAAATGAAATTATGAGGCTTCACGCCTCAGCGTGGCGTTAAAATATGCCTTAAATTATTTGAACGCTTCAAATAAATATCGTCTGGGCTGACGGGAATTAAAGATTTACGAGCGAGGTCATTAATCAACCTTAATCCCGTAATATAGAAATACTAGTTACCGGCGATGTGCTCGCCTTCTCAAAACAAAATGAATTGAGCTCAATTAATCAACAGCTTTAAAGATCGCTAAAGGTGCTGCAACTCTTTCACGATGAGTATATCCCAATACATCGTCCTTAAAATCCAAAATACTATGATGGAACTTTGTGACTTTTGCATAATGGAACTAATATTTTGTTATAGTGTATACCGACGAACGTTTAGCCAGGCTGCTAAAGAAAGTCAGTGTGCAACGTGATCGACATATTTGATGGTAGGAGTAGAAGTGGTTGGACAGGGGAGAAAGATTAATTGGAGTGTTCAAAACAGGGATAGTGTAAGAGATCCAATGAATTTGCCTTGTAAGAGCACAGTTGGCGCCAAATCATATGAATTATTTCTAAATGAAGTTTTTATTAGTGATGAACGATTTATCTAAGTTTCATAACTACGAGCCATTTACCTTCCTTCATATATAAAGAATATCGATAAGTGAGGTATCATTTTAAAAATTGAGGATTCCGCTTTGGAAACATCACAAATTAAGAAAGGATTTCTTTTTCTGAATTCGACACCTAAAGGGTAAAAGTGACATTATTTCTAAATGGCGATTTTTTGGTGACAAGCCAGTTATCTCCCTTCACAACTAACCGAAATCGATAAATCAGGTACCATTTTAAAGATTAAATACTCCGGTTTGGTCACATCATAAATTAAGACGGGAATGTATCGGTATTAAAAATGTAATGGCCAAAGTATTAACTATCAAAGTCACGAGTATGGGTAGTACAGAGTCGAATCGCTAGGCTTCGCTAGCGTGTATAAGCATTGATCGCGTTACATCTAGATAGAAGCATCAAATATCACAGATTTATCGGTAAGCTGCGCATGTTTTCTACAGCAATGAGCTGTTCGGACATTTTGGTTTTGCTATACTATCTACTATATAATTTCATAAGTTCATTCACTCAATCTCCTCGATAGCTATTAGCTGGAGAACGGTGTCACGTGTCAGGCTTCTCTCCCAAATCAACAGCCACCAGAGATATCATTAGAAGAAATTCGAGGTTATGTCCACAATTTAATAGCTAAGCAACTGCTACCAAATTAATTGCCATAATACATTCATTAATTTTCTCTTCGTAGCATTTCATAGTTAAAAAAATATCAACAAACTTTACGGCTGAAAAAACGTAGAACTGCTTTTCAGTAAAATGTTGCTAATGAAAGCAACACAAAAACTTTAATAAACTTAAATTACTCACGGTCTCTTCTGTAGCCACGAATGGCAATTGTCATTCCGGCCTAGGCTAAATTTCAATTTAATTAAAACTTTCTCTAATGTTGTTGCTTGACCAAAGTTTAAACATTACGGTTTATTTACTTTTTACGTATTTTACTGACCACTTTCGTTAATGGTCTTTGTTCATGTTCGCTGTACCTGAGTTATTAAGTTGTTTAAAGAGGACATCAGACCAAGTATGTTACCGAATCGAGTTTTCTGGCAATTCATTTCTTCGGAGTTGCTCAACTGTTTAATAATCTGGAATCAGTATTAAATTCTCTGGCCGTTACAGAGATTATGACCGAAGATTAAATTATGAATGCCCAGCCTGAATTATAAAAACAACGCTAGGCTTTCGAAAGAAACAGGAATTCTTCATATTTTGTCGAGTGAAATTTAGGGTCAAATACAAGTCAAGCTTGAATATCAGCAATCTCGAGTCTACGACCTTTGAAACAATTGTACCATAACGCGATCGTTCCTGTCCGTGTTTATTACCTACGTCTATTAATACTTCTGAGTTCTTCAAGCTAAGGGTGAAACACAGGTCAAGTTCATATTTTGTCAGATCAGGTCAACCTTTACAATCCTTGACCCTAAAAACTGTAACTATTCTAGACCCGAGACGAAACGCAAAAAACAGTCACGGGCTTACATTAATTGCTATATAAACATTTTACTGGCAAAATTTTCGCTCGTGCTATAATCCATTACCACTTGCAGCATCACCAAGAACCACTCACTTAATTTTTGTTCGTAGGAGCTTGATCTGGATTTTATTTTGGCATGGTGTGGTGTGACTAATTGTAACTTATACTAAACTGTAAAAAGTGCAAGGCAATCTGCATAACTAATAAAAAAGATTCCGATTGTTCAGAAGTAAAAATCAAACTGTTAAGTTATTGATATGGTCGATTTCCTGAAATATTTGAGCGTAGTAGTACAAAACAACATGAAATGGGACCTACACGTAACTTCTGTTATAGGCAGAGCTAATTCTAGTCTGTGATTTATAGGTTGAATCTTGAAAAATTGCAATGCGCAAACATAGGAGATAGCGCACAACTCTCTCGTGCATCAACATTTGGTTTACTGTTGTGCCGCTTGGGATCTGTTTCGAAGAAGGTTGATTGACAGTACAGAGTAAATATGGAGAAAAGTCGTTCGATTCGTCACCGCTTGGTAGCGTCATAGAATTAATTGGTGGATGGGGCTTGGATGCTCTGGTAGACAGGCGACGTAGGTTTCGTTTGAACAGGCGTATAGTTACTTTCATTTACGAGTGTAATGTAATTCTTCGTCGATCAACCTAAGTGGGGCACCATGATGGAGAGATAAGGGAGCGTGCATAAACCACGCAGCTCAATTTTGGCCTCCTGTGAACCCCCCTCCCCCCACTTAGCCCTACGTGGCTTTTGCCTCTAACCCCCCTCCCCCCACGTAGCACGTAGCTTTTTCCCCTTTTGATTCCAGAAGACATTTTGTACTGTTTTCTCTTGTAAGTCTATTGTAAATTACATACGGATATAATTAACTGAGGGAAATAAATATTCACATACTGTTGTGAGTTCAGTTCCTCATTTTAACTGTGAAAAATGTTATGAAAGAAAAGCTACGTGGCCTGGCTCGGAACCCCTCCCCCACGTAGCCCAGCGTAACCTTCCAGCTAATCCCTGGACCAAGCCACGTAGTTCGTGCACGGTCCCTAAGATTAGAGAAATAAGGTGCCTCACTGATGCTTACAAGGTGTATGAATTATTTCTTCCCCCGTGCCATTTGAGATTGGAGTGCACAGAGTAGAGTTTTGGTGCAAACACCCTTTGCTACCCAAAATTTTGTGAATTTCAGAGTATATATGTAGATGTAGATCAATAAGGACAATATTATTTAAAGGGGGGATATCAGCGTTGTCACCTATTTGTTGTGTTTATTTTGTCTTAGATCTAAACTGGGAACCATCCCAACATTCGCGACTGATAACTGCGGAAAACTACTTACAATCCATATTAATTATCACTGGCACGCCGGAACCGAGATTTCAATCCAGGTCTGTTCAACTTTCTAGTAACCATTGTAACAACACCTTAACTGGCTCTGATTAAATACTGCATGTAAAATATTTGAATGCGGCATTTAGAACTACATAGAGATCTGCACTATTTGACGTACGCAGTTTTTTTCATCCCTATTTCGTTATACTGTGTTTATATTGTTTGTGTAAAAAGAGGTATGCAGTACCCAACAATTACCCTTCCCCGTACTCCTCCCTTTCACAAATGGACTGCTGATAGATCGGAAGAGACATTTAGGCCATACAGAAACATTCTTTTTCTAAAATATCCGATTTTATCAGAAGTGGATCCAGTTCTCTAATATTTTTGACCTCCACATCAAAATCTGCTCTGCAATACTTGTCAGTTTGAATTCATTGACTCCTTTAAGCAATTCCACCAGCGAAGAGGCACGGCATACCAAAAGAAGGATTATCAGAATCTTTCGTTTCGTGCCATAAGTTCTGTATGAGTCTATTTGTAAAACGACGAAGTCGAAAGTTCTTGGTAAAGGGAGAAACATTGTTAGAAAGTTTGAGAATCTCCACGACAGATCACGTACATCGTTTTATGTCACAAATAAAGAGGTAGTGAAGCCAGAATGTTTATACGCAGCAGAAAAACTAGCCAGAAAGGGTCAGAAGGAAATAGAAAAGAAAGAAAGGAAGTTTCTAAGGAAAATCTTGGTACCAAAAAAAGTGCCAGGAAGAGAATTTAATTTCCGTTTGAGATTGAACCAAGAATTATATGACAAGTTTAAAAGGTATCAAACACAATTAAGAAAATGAGATTAGCTTTCTATGGACATATCAAGAGAATGGAACCAGAAAGAATGGCAAAGTAAATACTGAGCTTTCAAGATAACAATGAGACTCAAGTTCCATGGGTGAAGGAGGTCCATCAGGATCTGAAAAGATGTGAGATCAGCATAGAAGACATGCAAGACAGGGAATTATTCAGAGGAAAAATTGCGAAGGTAAAGGATCTCACTGAAGAAAAACCAACCAGGAAAAGGAGGGAATTTTCTGAGGAAGAAAAAGCAAAAGTGCGCGAGAGAATGAAAGAGTATGGCGACAGAGGAAGGAAGCTCAGAAGAGGAAATGAAGTTGCGTAATCGTAGTCCATAGATGGCTGAAACGGAAAGGAAAAAAAAAAGAAGAGGTTTGGTATAATTTGCTAAAATAACAAATTAAGAAATTCGGACTAGCGGCAACGAAAGTCAGGTAGATCGATGGGAAATGATGTCTCCCGGAATCTATCAGTGCCATCCGCTGCTTGATCTCGTTCTGGTATTTCGATCGAGAGATGCAAAATCGGCTTTGGAATCGTACATACTCGTGATAAAACTTTTTCCCATGTTGTGAAATCTTGACGTTAGTTGGAAGGTGACCTTTCAGATCTAAACACATCAAGAATCCAAGACATGTCTATGTGTTGATAAAATAAGTCAACAAGCTAGCAAATCGCTCTAAGGATAAGAAGAGTCATTTGTCAGTAACAATAGATAAAAACTGAGATGAATGTCCAGGCAGGAATAAGGCGCTCTATAGTCCCAGGGGGAAAATTATTTAAAATGTGAAGAAACTACATCTTGACTGCCGTTCTGCCTGCAACTATTTCCGTTTGATGTGCGCACGATTCATGAAGTACAACCTTTTCAACAACGTACTGACAACACAAATCGAACAAAATACTTAATAGAAGCAACCGTGGTTTAACTCGAACCGGTGATCTTGATCATACGAAACCAATGCGTTGGCCTTATGGTGCCTAGGAAGCTATAGCTCGTTTACTTAACAGAGGCGGTTCAAGGTCAGTTAACTCTATCCCCACTCCGCTGCCCTTTACCACACACCTACCTGGATACAGCGGCGAGCTCAGAGAAGTAGGAAGGGATGGGATGGTGAGGTGAAGAGTGGGGTCAGGGAAACATGACGTTGAGCGGCCAATTCAGAGTGAATAGAGTATAATAACAGCAATGGAATTCAGACAGTAACGGGATTCGCCAACCACCATCAAAAATTTGCGTCTTAAAAGAATTTATTAACATTTGTATGTTTAGCTTAGTATGGTTTATTCATAATCCTGATAACGCTTCTAATAATTGCAAAATTACATAAAATTTGAGGGATTAGTAAATTATCATCAGCGAAAATTTTCAGTACAATTGGATTTTAGGGATTTTACTACTAAGGACGTGGTGCCTTTCATTTGTCTAAGTGAAGGAGAGCCAGTATTTTATGGTTTTGAGAGCTGGCACTCTGCTTTGACTCAATTTTTCATAGTCCTTTCCCTTGCGGATAACCATAGGATATGGCGGAATCAAAGCAGCAGAGTCAATATCTTTGAAGAAAGAAATCCAAACGATATTGAAAACGTTTTGTATTTACGCTGAGAAGCGATGTTGGTAGGCGGTGAGGTTTGGAAGATGATAGCAAAGTAACTTTAGACACCTCTGTTTCTGAAAGGCGAATAAAGTCTTAAAGAAGGGAGATTTTTTGGCTGTTATTAAGAGATTTAGCATATAATATTGCATTTTGTTTCATGGTTACCCACGCTATTAGACACCTCGGAAGACTCTTCTCCCTCATAGGAATCTATATTTATATTTGAATAAATATGTTGGTATGATCGTCTCACATACAAAGCTGTCTTTGATGAAAGGATTTAGGCTTTCTCGGTGAGTCAGATGCATAAAATCTTCTCGAGCTTTCCACTGGGATAGTGCGTCACTAAAAGTACAAGGCGACGTTTCGGAGCCTGCCATCGCCGGAAGATGGAGCCAGAGGCAGGCTCTGAAACGTCGCCTTGTAGTTTTAGTGACGCGCTATTCCAGTGGAAAGCTCGAGAAGATTTTGTTTGTGTCATAACTTCGAATAACGCAGCTGCCGACAGTAAAAGACGACACGGCAAGCATCAACAGAAGACAAGGTTGGCAACGAACGTATAATCTTCTCTAGGAACAAGGTTGCTTTGCAAACCATACCTTCACTTTGTGATTACCGTTGGTCGTCCATCAATAATTAGCTTTCAAAGTCCTAACAAGTCTGTTTTGATGATTAGACTTTAGAACTGTGGTCATAGACGTGTTCACGCCAAGAAACCAGTTTGTGACCCCGAATACAGTTGCCCCTGCGACTTTGTTGCATAGGCCACCGGCCAAGCAGCTGACGCATCTCTCTCACCGGTCAGGTATGTCGCGCTGACGTCATCCGCGCTCAATACGTTACCTGTTGGCCAATCGCCTCTCTCCACTGTCTTCCATCCTGGTTAGCTGTCGGTACAGACTATAGATAACGCTATTGCGTCTCATCTTACTTTAGGCATCAAGAGGAATAAAGCCATGGACATTGTCTTCGCTTTACGGGGATTATAATAACTGTTAAAGAAATAAAACTGTATGAACTTGTATTCCCTATGGAAAATCAGATAGCTTTGTGATTACGAGGGTAAAATTTTACTTGTAGTGCCGAACACTGTGATTTTGTTTTAATTTGTAAAACACAGAAATTGATATTTAGGATTTCAATGGTACAAGTTTGAATGGCTGATGCTTGTGATTACTGACAAAATTTCATTTCATTATTGACTGTTTAGCTTTGCTTGCTTGTGATTACTATTATCCTACTTGATATAAAAAGAAGAGTCTCAAAGAACGTATGACAGAAGTAAAAACATCGTCGTGTTTTTCTTTTTTCAGGGATGCTCCAACTGTATTTGTGCATAACATTATTTGTAAAATATGTCTAGCACAGGCATGCTCTAATTTTTCAAGTCGTGGGGTAGCGTCTATGGCAATATGTTTTTTGGCGAATTATCTATCACCATACAAAACAACAGCACAAAAGAGACAACAGCTGTAATTTATAAAAGCAAATACACATACCTTCAGTAACCGACATGAGGTAAACTTAACACAAATATATCACAGAAATATAAATTTAGAAGTAAATTTGTTTGCACAATTTCGTGAAACTCTGTGCAGTAATTTCATTGCATTCCAGCAATATTTGACACAATCTCAATTATCCGGTAGTTCGTCTAAAAAACAGATAATTATCATTGCAATACCAGCATAGCAGCCATTGAGATAAGCAAACGTTCTAGGGTTCGCTGTCGCTCGGTACTCGTCCCGGGCATGCGCCATTGCGTGTCATCTCAGCATCTCGTGTTGCACCAATTTGTCATCGCAGCAACTTCACATCCCAGTCCAGACACACAAGCAAAGAAGTTCTTACTTTCAAACACTCCGTTGGTTGAGTTTGCAAAGCTACCGTGATGTTTGGCGCTAAGCAAAGGGTTTGCTGGTTGAAGTCTTGATTGTGGAGATGTGGTGGTGAAAAATTCGTAATCACTATATTTTTTACTTAACGCCTGGGTTAAATTTGAAACCTTTCCGGAGTGTCTTTCGGGAGAGTGGACCTGAATGGGTAGGCAACAGCTGTCACTCTCTTTATATTCTTCCATCTCTCATCCACATAAGACAACAATGAACGCACACACTATTATGCCGCATTTACACTCTCGCCTCGCGTCTCGCCTCGCGCCTCGCCTCGCGCCTCGTGCACGAGCGCTGACGCGAACTGCCGTTTACACTCTCGCAAGAATTCATTCATGGATGACTAGAGGGAGTGCCAGCTTTCGTGGTGGGCTCTGGGGGTTTGGTCCAATAGTTAAACGCTTTCGTTATTTTTTTAAAAAAATTAATTGACTTTTTAAGGTTTTTTAATTAGATTTAATGATTTATTTATAAACGTTTCTCGGAAACAAACCGAGTAATATTATTATTGATGCACAATATTACTCGGTTTGTTTCCCGAGAAACGTTTATAAATAAACAACGCCGAGAAAAATTGTATTCATTTATAGATTTAATTATGTTGATTTGCATCTTAAAGGAGCTAATAAAACTCTTATAGGTTACCAAAATGTTCTGTATGTCATTATTTATTGAAAACTTTTAACTACTGCGTTACAATCTATTAAGAAGAAAATTTCAATAGTTTCCTGAATTATTATCTATAAACAATAATAACTCTAGAGGATATTGACAGATTCAGTACCCACCTCAACTAACTTTAGACATGGAAAAACGATTTGTAGATATTTTGAAATTCGATGTGTATGACTGGATGAAAAATCCTTCTACCGCAAATATTGAAGAAGCTGTTAGAACTTGAGAGGAAGAAGGTTTAGAAATCATATATGACGCAGAAAGTAAACATAAATTCGATTGTGATGGATATGAAAACCCGTGGCAAAATAATAAAAAAAACCTGTCATATCAAAATGTATGACAACTGATATTCAGTTTAATGAAACCTTTTCCTTCATATCTCATGCAATCAGGCATTTGTGCTGTTAATCATATTATAGCCAAAGAAAGAAACCGAAAGAGGAGACCTTTGTTCCTTGCAAAATGTACCAAGATATCCAGTTTTTATTTTATCAGCATCTGCCTTAGGAATCTTATTAATAAATCAAATAATAAAATCTAATTTCAAGTAACTTCATCATTTTATATACGCAAAGTATAAATAAAAAGACAAATTTAACTACAGTGAGTAGTTTTATAAAGACTTATTGTGCCAAACTTAGCGAAAGTCAGACAAAGTATATGGCAAATTATTATCATGGGCTTTAACTCGCTGTACGTCTGTTTCATAAGGTATACATTGATACAAAAGTGGGCGGTAGGTAAAAAGGTTGACTACCTCTGCTGTAAACAATGTGCTCGCGCCTTTGACTCGCGTCAAGAAACCGCCACTGAGGCGAGCGGCACTCGCGAGCTTAGACGAGGCGAGGCGAGACTACGCGAGTGCACCGTTTACACTCTCGCGTTCGCGGTGTCTCGCCTCGCCTCGTCTAAGCTCGCGCGAGAATGTAAACGCGGCATTAAATTCATAGCAGCATACAACCGCCCGTCAACTCTTACGCACTGAGAAATACAATGAATATTAACCCCCTGTAACAACCCTCAAACCTAAAATTAAATGGAATTGTATTTTATGAAGCACTTATAGTAAGCTAGAGTTTGGTTGAATATGATATGGAAGGTTTGTTTTGCAATTTCCTGTAAATCAATGTATATATACTTTGTTTTATGAAAAGAAATTATTTAAAGGCCATTTAATATGTTTAAGAACAGAACTGTGCAAGAGAATTGCTTAAATGTTCGTAATTCCAAGTATTAATGCAAGTTACGATGTCTAAAGGATAATTTGCTACAGTTTAAAATGATTTCTGTGAATAATTTTGTGTTTAAGTATCTTAATTTCCATATCTGACCATTTTGTAATAATGGTAAATAATTAGGTATTAATTCTGATTGTTTTTTAATATGTTTCAATTGTTTAAGTATTGTTAATGTTCGAGAAATATCTGGCGGAAGCTTTTGAAGTGTTCTAGAAATTTCGATAGAGATTATATAAAGGGAACATCCGAGACAGAGTTAGTTAGTTTTTCGGCAAAGTTTTCACCGACTTCATTTACGACTGCCAAGAACTGTATTGTCTGTGGAAGAAGTGTTGCGTACAATCGCTGGATTATGTGTATTCATGTAAACAGTATCGTTGACGTCGTTTTCTTTGAGAATAAAAACAAATGTCAAATTGAGCTTTGTTGGGGGACTGATTATTTATCATATTAATTAAACCACCAACAATCTTATACCCCGTTACATCTCTTTCCTGCATGCAAAATCACTAACCTCCTGGTTGCGGGCAAGAAGAAGATAATACAAAAACGCCAAATCCACATTCACACGGGCAGACGATTAATTTGGAAATTTGGAAAGGTGGAGATCCTTCAAAAGACCGTAACCTGGTTTTGTGTTGTGTAGAAACAAATAACATTGGAATAACATGGAAAATATATTATGGAAACATTCAGTTTGGAAAGCAGCGATATATAAGTGATATAACAGTTTAAAGGAAGGCGAATAATGAAAAGTATTACTACTGTATTTTGTTGCTATGTCGTACGATAAATAATAAATAAAATGTATTACCATATTAATAACAGGATTAAGCTACGCAATTTAAAATACTCTGTAAGTACATTATTTTCTTTTTAATAATCAATATATATTATAAAAGTAAGTGTACAATGTGCGTGCCGCTAAAACTAAAAATCGAGTCCCGGTACGATCAAGAGAGTTATATAGTGTGGTAGCCCTCTATCCCCTATTGATGAAGAAGCTTTCCGTTTTTACCTGAAGGGCATGATTTTGAAGATAAAAGGACTGGAAGTTTCGCCCTCCAGAACAGCAAGAAAGCGAAACAGTCGAAGAGCGCGACGCACGTTTATGTTCTCAGAGAACGTGAATGAGCACCATGAGAAGCAGAGAAACCGAAGAACAACGAAATGAACGAATTAAAGAATCAAGAATTGCGATACAATCTTATAATAGAAAACTGCGAACGCAAGCCGCCCATGAAAATATCACCCTACAAGAAGCGCGGAAGAGGACAAATAAACAGTATAACATGACAAGTGAAGCATTCCACTGCGAACCGACAAAACAATATGACAAAAACAAGCACGTCGGAATCGGAAAAATGGATAACATGTACCAATTTTGCAACGCGAAAAAATTCTGTGGAGATACACCTGGATTCTGTTGCATGAATGGAAAAATTCGATTACCGCCACTGGAAGCACCTCCACAGGTATTTCTACATTACATGACCGGGGAAACTCCAGAATCGAAACACATAGTATTAATCCTCAGAATACCCCTGTTCTTTACTGAACTGCCATTCCAATTTAATTGACTGCAATTTCCAATCAAATTAGCCCATAGTTTTACAATTAAAAAAGAGCAAACTTTAAAACATTGCGGCATCAACCTCAAACACTCCTGCTTCTATCGCGGTCTATAAGTAGCTTGCTATCGAGTAGGAAATTCTAAAAATTTGTACATATATACCCCGGATAACAAAATGAAAACGTTATTTTTTAACAAATATTGGAAAAGTTAGAATATGTCGACAGCTGAGATCATTAGAAGCGAGATGGGACTGGGGACAAGGAACAGGAAGAAATTCGGCCATGGCCTTTTTGAAGGAAGCATCCCGGCATTCACCTGTTTTGATTTGGGGAAACCATGAAAACCCAAATCTGGATTCCCGGACGGGGATTGGAACCCGCGTCCTCCCGGATGCGAGGCCAGAACATTAACCGTTCACCCACCACGCTCGGTGACAAATTTGTAATCTGGAATGTATTAGGTTTCTGCAGTTCATCATCCCCTCCACAAGATCCCGCTTCCTCATCCTCACATAAGTTAGTTACAAATAACTTTCTCTTTAGAGATTGCTGAAACGAAATTGTAAGAAAATCATTTAGCAATCCACAGAGAAACTGATGGCGGAATTGGCTGTGCCATTCACAATTCAGTAAGCCATTTCCCCCATACGATAGCAATCTTTGTCGGAGATGAGGAAAAAGCGAAGGGAAATTTTTGTACTTAACGAGAAAGTCTGATACATAAAGCTTGCTGAAATTTCGTAGACGGCCTTCATGTAACAGAAAATTACAGTTGCTTCGCATTAAACATTCATTAACTGAATGTAAATAAAGGTTCATGTTGCGAGTTATAAACTTACTATTCTCATTATGTAGGTCACTTTATTTATTCAATTGACGTTGAATAAACTTTTATTGAAATTAATTATGGGTTTGTAACGGAACCATTCTGTCATAGGTTGCTATAAAATCCAGGAACTATTTATAAAAAGATATTTAACAGTTCTCCTTCTCTTTGTTCATCTGCTACTCTGCGTATTTCAGATGAGGTTATTTTGCCCCTATGAAAGCGCCTGGAAGCAATAATGGATACGATAAGATGTTGAAACTGTTCGAAGTGGAATACAAAACGTATATGCATGGATTTTTCACGCTCCTGAATGGAGATATTAGTACTTGTAATCTCACGGACGCCGTCAAAGTAACTTCCTTCTCCGTCGAGACACGTTGACCAACGTGAATCGAAACCAGGATGACTCCATCATCCAAGACATACTGTACGTCGCGGGAATCCAAAAAGATAACATGTGTGACTTTTCCGATCACTTCAAAACTTATACTGACTGAAAGAATTATAACCTCAACTCTTCCCGATTATTTCTATAACCTCATCAAACCTACTGTTTCTGTACTATCAGGTCACCTCATAATTCAACATGAACTAACGCACATTACATCAAGCAGCAAATTTACCAGACTAGTTGTCAACAGAGGACGCGGGACCTAATCTGTACCACGGGAGCTTTTACGTCACGAAAATTGCAGAATGCCGCACGTTCCAGACAACAACCTCTTTCTCTGCTCTTTTTCGCCTTCCTCCTCATCCGACTTCGGCAGCAAGAGGAAACATAGTAAACAGTCAGCGCTGACAATGTGGGGGCTAGCACGTTATAAGTGTCGCCGTTTCGAGTCCGGCCAGGGACATGAGTGGTTTTAAGTGTTGTGTTCGTCTTGTGTCGTTCACGCTGTAGTTTTCACAATTACGTAGGCAAAGTCTGATCCAATATATAATGAAAACTGGATCTATCTAAATGGCAGTAGATACCGAAAGCCGTATTTGAAAATAATTAAAAAAAAATTGATGATGTTATGAACCTACGTAATGGATCTAGTGTTTTGCCTCTTCTCGCACCAGTAGCTGAACGAACGTTCAGACAGATCATGTGCTATGAAAACTTTAACTGTCTGATCCCAATTTTTTTGGGGGTATATCCATAATCCACTGTGAACTCTTGTATGAGGTTTCGTGAATATATTCGCACTGCTGTTGAGACTTTCTTTCAAACCCGTTTACTATTTCTGCATTTAGATTTTTTTTTTTTTTTTTTTTTTTTTTTTTTTTTTTTTGCTGATGGATATATTCCGGAATTTAAAATTTAAACACTACATACTAATGTGTTGTAGGCTACATCAGTAGATCTTCACCACAGTTGTCAACTAAAACCCCCTCCAGCGACGAACAAATCATTCTGTGCCTAAATTTCTGTATACGGGCCTCTTCGGCCTGGTCCGTGGCAGCCGCCGCGTCCCCATTGCTCCCCGTGGGCACCCACACGGGTGGCGAAGTGTGCATTGCCTCACATCTCCGCTGTAATGGCGGGTAGTTCTAAGATTCTACTTCCTGAGGTGGTGGTGGCTGCGGGGTGGTGGGTAGTCGGGGAGATCCGTGAGGGCAATGATAGTGGTAACTCAGAATATGCCCGTTGATCGGTTCAATCTTCCTCGGTGCTTCGTGTATACGTGACGATATGAAGGCAGAATGGTTACTCCCGGGAATCTCTCTCTGCTTCTTCCCATCCCCTTTAATTTCCAAGAGAAGTGACACGAATTATTTTATACCTTTGCAATCGATTTGTGGAATTCTATTGAGGATATAAATGACAGATTCGGAGTTCAGATGGCAAACTGTGCCCTGACATTTTTCTATCATCTGGGTTTCGCATGTGTGGAAGGAATTTTAAAGACGTACAGACGACAGTTGTGGGTAGGGTTAGGTGATGAAGTATTCACAACTGTTGCTCCTGACGTTCACCGTAGCAGCTGTCGATCGGTTTGTGGTTTATTTACGCACGCGGGCGTGACGCTGGCGGATCAATACACGCGCTGGAGCAACACTTGGCCAGGAAATTACCCGCGCCTCGCACAATGGACCAGGCGCCGAACCTCCACAGCTCTCGCCCCACCCTCCTGCACCGCCCTCACTCCCCCCTCCCCCCCACTTTCTCTCTTTTTTTAATGCTCCCTACACCGAGCGCTCGTTACATGAGCGAGATTCGTTTCGTAGAAGTCGGGACGACGGAATATAATGGCGCAGGTCTGTGCAAGTGTGGTGCGAACAAAGTGCATCTACCCTCACAATGGGCGCGGAGAGAGAAAATTCTATCGCCAGATGCAATAGACTCAGAACAGGGGAGTGCCGCAGAATGGAAGGCGCTGCGTCTATATCTCTTACAACGATCCCCGAGCAACAAAATAAAAATTATTGGTGTGAAATTTCTTTTGCGTCATTCGCTGAGGCGTTGACGAGTAATTCCAAAGCGTTTCAGTGATGTCTGGTGCTATTAATGTTGCTGCAAGACAACCGCAAATTGAGTGAGGTGATGTTATCGTCCATTGTAACGATACAATAGGCCAATACGTGTTAAAAAGTAAATATCTTGACATAACATTTAATAATAAACACCACCTGGCATGACATTTTGGACAGGTGGTAAGAAAAGGTTTCAAAATTCTTCACTTATTCGGGAGAATGATGAAGGGATGTACCACAGAAGTGAGGAAAATAGGTTGGAAAACTTTGGTCAGACCGTTGCTTGAAAATGTTGGTGGAGTAATGGGACTCACATTTTATTTGTCAAAAGCACGAGTTGGAGGGCGTGCAAAGACAAGCTGCTAGATTTGATTCTGGAAATTACTGCAGAACACAAACAGTAACTGATACAATAAACGAATCGGAATGAGATTCACTGGAAGACAGAAGGATAGTGAAGAGAGTGCTGGAAGTGTACAAGGTGTATATTGGTAATGAGGCGTGTAAACATATTAGTAGAAGAATTAATATTGGTGGATGGAAGGAAGAAGATGATCGTGACCACAAGCTGGCCCTTGATTTCAGGCATAAGGGAGTGAGGAGATTTTCTTTCGGATGTAAAGGAGTCAGGGAAATACCAAGGGTAGCAATGATCAATTTACCAAAAAAGTAAAATAATTTAAACTTAAAATCCGAAAAAAATTGGGTCTGTTGCGACATTGGCAGTGGAGTGCCTGTTCTATCGCAACGAAATTAAATTAAAATAAATTGAAAAATGAAATACTAATTTAGGTGTGACTGAAATAACAGCCCACGGAACAGATTGCCGCTAATAGCGAAGAGGAATATGTGATTAGCAGTGATTGTAACTTAACTTAAACTCACTTTCGGCAACCTTCAATGATGTAAATGTTGATTCATTTAACTAAAGTTTACACAAATACCTTCTGCATTTCTATCAAGAATTGCCTGAGTTATTGAGCTCATCCTGGCAAAAAGATGCAAGAAATGTAACAGGCATTTATGCCCTAAAAAATCTTCACAATTTAAAATCCATAAGCGGGTTGCGACCGTCTGTCCTTTATCCAGGTATCACTTAAAGCCACAGATAGTTTTTTTTAAATAGTTTTAAAACTTATGATGTTTAGACTTTGCAGTGGATCTTATGACTCTGCGTGACTGGGGAACGGAGCCAGAAATGATAATTCATTCCTACCGAAAAGAGTAGGCGCCACAGATAATCTGCATCTGAGATGAACACTTCTTCACGAGATAATCATAAAAGATCACGTTGAATTTCAGATATACGCTCCACCCTTTGGAATCGAATTTACGTCAAAGTTTATAAAGATACTACATTATAAATATTTATGCTTTGCTACTAGAAGAGATGGGCTATATGCAAGATATTTCAGATGAATTGGACAGGGAGGCCAAGTTGATAGTGTGGCACTAGATCTTTCTAAGGCGTTTCACAGAGTGAACCATAAAATGGTTTTAAATAAACTAAAATATATTGGATTGGATGAAAAATTTACTTGTTGGGTAGGGGAATTCTCAAAAGCCAGAAAGCAAAGTGTTAAGAGTAGGAAATACATTATCAAAAGAGGTGGAAGTAAATATTGGGATTGCCACAGGGTAGTGTATTGGGACCGTTGCTGTTCATAATTCTAATGAATGACTGTGTTGATGGATCATGGTCGAGTCTAGGTATTTTTCAGATGATATAATGGTTTACAGCCATCCTGATCTGGGTTTTCCATGGTTTTCCCAGATCACTCCACACGAATGCGGGGATGGTTCCTCACAATAGCCCATGGGCGCCTCCTGCCATATCCCTTATAACCCTTCCAAACCATAACCCTTTTCGATAGGTGCAATGCACCCTCCGCCACACACTTTTAGTGAATCGCAGAGTAATAATAATAATAGGATCAAAACAGGTGGAGACTATGAACAATTGCAGGGTGACCTGGATAGAATATCTAAATGGGTTGCTCATCATTGAATGAAGATAAATGCCAAGAAAAGTCAGCTTATTGGGAACACAGATAAAAAAACAAAAGGTTAATTACGAATATAGGGTAGGGTCAGAATTGCTTGTTGAAAGATTGACATGTAAATATCTGGGCATAATGTTTGATAACAAACTGAATTGGGCAGAGCACATTGGGCAGGTGGAAGGAACAGTTTACAAAATCCTTCATTTACTGGAGAGGGTGATGATAGGATGTACCAGAGAAGTTAGGGAGCTGGGTTACAAAACTTTCGTCAGACCATTGGTTGAATATGGTTTTGTAGTTTTGGCACCACATTTTGGTTATTAAATACAGGAGTTGGAAGGTGTGCAAAAAAGAGTAACTAGATTTGTTTGTGGAAATTATAGCAGGACCCAGTCAGTAACTGATATGATCAGGGAGCTGGATTGGAACTCATTGGAGGAAAGGAGGAGGGTGAAGAGAGTTCTGGAAATGTACAGGGCATTTGTTGATGATGAAGCTTGGAGGGATATTGTTGAAAGAATTAGGAATAATGCACGGAAGGGGAAAGGCGACCATGACCACAAGGTTGCGCTCGATTTCACGCATAAGGGAGTGGGAAAATTTTCTTTTGTTGGTAAGGGTGTCAGGGATTGGAACAAATTACCAAGTGTAGTAATGAATAATTTTCCAAAAACGCTTATGGAATTTAGAATTAAAATTTGCAAGTCATGATAGTAAATTGGGGAGGAATTTAACATTCCAATTATAAAAGAAATTTTAAAAAAAATGTGTATAAAAAAAGGGTAAACGGATGACTGGGGGAATTGGCACCGGAGTGTTTGCACCATCGAATATTAAATTAATAATAACAAAAGGCAAACGCATTGACACTTACAACAATGTCAGCATGGGCGAAGCAATGGAAACTTGTTAGTCTAACATTTACTAAAAAGGAGCAATATTACAACAGGCAGAGTTTACGTAAATAAGGTTGTAATAATAATGGGGAAATAAACATCAAAGCTGCAAAACGACGAGAAACTGATACAAGTGCACCTGTCGGAGAAGAAAGTGCGAGGATAAATACTCAAAGTCCAAGCATAGAAAACGTAGTGAAGTTTCACTTAGAACCTTCATAACATAATAGCACATTTTTTTGTTTTTGCCTAAAAAATGAACAAATATCCATATCTCATCTGAAATGAGTTCATAAAAAATGGAAAACTGAAATCTGGGTGGCCGGATATAGAATCGAATTAGCGCCGCTCAAAACCGATACTATTTCAGTGTTACGGTTTGAGACCAATCGCATCAAGTTCCTGTCAAAAAATAGCCGAAAATAAAAGTATTCAGAAGGAGGTCTGTAAGTTAATCAGCCTCAACGATGGGTTATTCTACATATAGGACTAACCTGCCATGGTAACAGAATCTAGCGGAAGTAGTAGTTTAGGATAACTAGTTGGGTGAGTCAACATGGGATGAAGAAAAATGCAAAGAAGTGCCAGCTTATTAAGTATACAGATAAAAAGTTTGATTATGATTATTGAATGGGAAGGAGATACTTATTTAAAACTCGAAATGTAAATACCTCGGCATAACATTTGATAGCAGATTTAACTGGGCAGGACATATTGGACAGGTGGTAGGGAAAGGGTTCAAAATCCTTCACCTGTTGGAAAGAGTGATGAGGGGATGCACTAGAGAAGTAAGGGAATTGGGGTACAAAACTTTGGTCAGACCACTGCTAGAATATGGTGGTATAGTATAGAACCCACATTTTGAGTATCAAATACAGGAGTTGGAGGGGGTGGTGTAGAGAAGGGCTGCCAGGTTTTGTCTTTGTAAATTACCGCAGAACACAATCGGTAACTAATATGATAAAGACGTTGGAGTGGGATTCATTGGAGGATAGAAGGAGGGTGAAGAGAGTCATGGGTGTGTAAAAGGCCTATATTGGTGACGAAGCATGGAAAGATATTGGTGGGGAAATTAAGACAGGTGCATCGAAGGGTAAAGATGATCATGACCACAAGATTGCACCTGATTTCAGGCATAAGGTGCGGGAAAATTTTCCTTCGTAGACAAAGGTGTAAGGCATTGGAATAAACTGCCAAGAGAATTTATGAATAATTTACCAAAAACACTGAAAGAATTTAAAGTAAAAATTATTAGAGGGCAAAAGTAGGTGGGAAGAGGAAAGGAGAAAGACTGGTGTGTAGGGAGATTGCCACCGGTGGGTGTGCTCCATCCCAATTTTATCAATTATTAATTATTATTATATTGGAATAGATGATCTCCAGTTTTATGTGATATTTCATCTCTGCAGATTTACCTATAAAATTGCAGTCCTTCTCTTGCAGTTTTCAGATGACCTCGTACTTTGGTTAATTTACACAAATCTGGATAGGAAAAGTTGTAAATGACGAATCACTCCTTGTATCGTGTTGGCTTTACGGATGTAAGCTTTCTGAAGGCCACAGACAAAGAAACGGCAGCAAAACCGTGAGCAGACCTTCTGGCTATGAATCACACCGAAGATCCGCGCCTGTATTTATGAATGCTGATGCTGTGATGACATATGCAGTTTCACTTTGCTTAATGCTGCAACTTCTGAGTGGGTGCCCGACCTCCAGAAACACACCCAGCACTTCGGTTGGGTGCCTCCTACTCCTCTCGAAACCTTGCAAATGTACTGACGAGAATTCCTACCACTTGTATGTTGTTCATGGTGATTACGGTTTTAGAAGAATCCGGTGATCATATCTACTTTCTAGCACATAAATATAAGTTTAATGGAAGAAATCAGACCTTAGTACATAGTTTACTCAATTTGCGAACGGATATAGCCATTCATTCCCCTTCCTAAGCATGTCAGAACGTTGGAAGAGACACTAAAATTGATTGAAATTGCACAATTGATCTTCTCCCTTTCTTGCTCTGGTTCGAAATAATTTTGGCGCCACCATATTAAACCTAACTTTCTAATATTATAATAAGATAAAGCCCGTAAGTGTGGTTTCACCTCTTACGGAGCCACCATCCTGGATTGGGGAGGTACACGTGACCAGGTTCGATTCCCTGTCTCGACATACTTGCCATCCTGACTGCGATATTTAAGCGATTTATCGCAGATGTCTAGGTGAATGCTGGGACGCTTTCTAATCTCTGTCTCATAAGCTACATATTTCACTAACAGAAATACACAGAACATAGAAAACATGTTACATTACTCACGGGCCGATGGCAACATTTGACTTGAGGAACTGAAAATCCATGATTCTAACTACCTAGTGGAAACATTGGAGAAATTCTTAACTACAATCCGTAATGAAAATCAAGTGTTTTACGTGATCCAATAGGGTTCATTTTCAAATAATAATAATATGATAATGTTCAAATTTTCTTTAAAATATTAATCATAACATTGTTTGGTAATTCGCCATTTCACCATTCACTTTTGTCTTTCTGTCATAATGGATAACATTGTGTCTCATGTTTTTAGAATGTTCAGTGTTGTTAATATTAATATTCTATTTTACATTGACTGTAACTGCAGAGAAATACACGTTAGACGTTTCTTCCTTGATATTTCGAGTCTGTCATAGCAAACGATTGGTTGTGCCTCTTAGTATATTGTGTCCAAGTTCGTGAAAAGTTCTTCACAGTTCAAAGGATCGCCGTAGCTCTGCTAGTACGAGTAGACTCTTTCTAGAGCACGCCAGCCGATTCCCGGAAGGTTCTTAAGCACTCGGTGCTAAGTAAGAAACGTAAACTGTCAACGGGTGGTTCCCTAGTGCGTGATGAAAACGATTCGTTTGGGCCTCTAAAATTATCCGAAGTATGAGGGTTGGTGATCTTTAAACGGTAGCAGTATGGTTGCTCAGTAGAAAGGTATCTTACATGGGATTGAAACGTAAGATCGAAATTTCTCTTGGAATTGAGAATTAATATGATCTTCTCGGGTGGCTAGCCGAGTGAGCAGATTGTTTTCACACGATATTTCGGCGATCGGTACTCTGTCGCCATCTTCTGGCCAGAAGAGTTTCCAATTGCCGAAAATATCGTGTGAAAACAACCTGATTCTCGGCTAGTCACCTGAGAAGACTATATTAATGGGATTGGAAGTTAACCGTTTTTGGCTTGTCACTTGGGCCATCATTCACCTCTGTCATTATGGGGCGTCCATTAATTACGTGAGGTGAAACAAGGGGGGGGGGGGGTCCGGCGTAAGCTCACCAAGGGAGAGGGTGGGTCAACGGAAATCTCACGTGAGGTTTCGAAATTCTACAAATGATGCGATAGTCGATTTTAAGGGGGTATTTCGTAGAAAAGTGGGGGTTTAATTGGCTTTCGTAGGGTGAGACCTAAAAAAAAAAGTTGCGAGGGCGGTTTCTAGAGGAAGTCTCTCGAAGTAGATCTCACCAGAGGGGTTGGGGGGGGGGGGGCAGGTGTCGGGCCAGATCTCACGAAGTCTCACTAGAAAAGGGGGGGGGCCGGAAGTCCGGAGAAACAGCTCACGTAATTTATGGATGCCCTCTAACTTGCTTATGTTAGAATACGCCAGAAAGCTTTTGTGGTTCGGACTTCATTTCAGCTGTAAATGTTATTAATCCGGCAGCTTAGGTTAGATGACCACGGCATACGCAGATTGCGTAGCCGGTAAGAAACATTGTCAGAGGTCGTTTAGACTACAGAAACTATCATTAACAGCGACCAGTAGCAGCAAACACGTCCAAAAATTGTACTGAAACTCAATCTTTAACTAGTGGTAGTCAATCGTTCCTTCTGGTGCCTGTGTAAGTATCCATGTGTAGGTGAAACAGGGAAACTTATTAGGATTCGCCTATAATGTTATGTTTTACTATTTTTCTGTTACTTAAGTTGCTGATAAAATTTTACTGCGATACCTGTTGTTACGAAAAAAGAATTTATGCGATTATTATATCTAAGTATATTATCTGTGAGCAATAAGAATAAAGTAGGGACATTAAAATGTGTAGTGTGTAACATCAACAACATAGAAGGTGGACGAGAAGTTGGTTGATATAAGTTGAGTTTGGTTTCTGTGAGGTATCTATGCTGGTTGAGCTGCGAAGCAGACTACTGTATTCTAGGAAAGGTAGAACGCTTTAAGAAGATAAGAAGTTAATAAGGCAAGAAAGATAAATGCTCACATCAATAACTTATATCCATTCGCTCCTGCTCTTATAATGTTAGTAAATGCTACTCAATTACATGAAATTAATAATAGCATTAAGAGCTACCAATAGCAGCAAACAAGTCTGAAATTGTATTGAAACTCAGCTCTTGAACTAGAGGCAGTCAGTTGTTCTATATCGATTTTTTTGTGAGTAATACGAACATCTAAGAAAAAAGGGAATTAAAACTGTGCAGTGGATATCATTAATGATAAAAAAAGCCGGATGACAAGATGAGATTGATTTTTGCAAAGCATTTATGGTGATTGAGCTGCGAAAGAAATAAAGACTACTATATTCTGTGAGGCGTAGAACACTTAAAAAAAATTGATGTTAGTAAATGATACTGAATTAAAGCAGTCAAAAATAAGAGATTTGTTTTTTGATTGTGAATAGGAGAGGTGAAAAGTATTTTCTTTCTTGTGTGTTAAAATTTTATCACCTTCAGCTATTAGACAGTTTAAAAGTAACGCCCACGAACTTTTTCAATCTGACTGATGTGACGGCATCTTGATGCGTCATGTTTAAATGTGGCTGACGCTAGCAGCATTTTGAGAGTGAAAGCACTGCTGCTGTTCACAAAAGATTCAATTTTGACAACTATGAGCTTGTTCCACTTACTGTTTTGGCCGAAGAGACAATTTATTAATCTCTTCAAATAGCAGAGGTTCGTACATAGGAAAGCTTAATAAGAGGTACTGGAACAAGACTTACTTACGATGTGTGACAATAACAAAGAGAACACATCAGTTTGCTGAAAGAAATTATCAACAAAAAGTAACAGTAACCAACTAGCATGAACTGTCTTCTGGCAAGAGATGGCATGCAAGTATTATATTTACAGTACTAAAACATAACAACTCTAGGATCAAAACTTTTCTAATATAGTAATTGAACCAGAGTATAATTATGATAGTACCATGTAAATAGTAGCATTTGTTTAGCTGTGTACAATACCAAATTTGTAGATGGTTGTATGTTACGAATATATACATCGGCAAATAAGCAAATGCAAATAAATGTTGCACTTTTCGAATACAAGAGCGCTGTCAAGGAGGGAAATCTATACTCGGTTTAAAAATGAGACAGTGAAGAACAATTTCTTAACAAGAAACTAGTGCTTACTTGACGTGACGAATAAAGGAGTCTCTGCAATTTTCTAGGCTACGACCCCCATTAAATCAATTTGAAACCTAGAAAAGTCAAGCTAATTGTCCCTCTATGCAGTTGATTTGATCATACGATTTAGAAAACTCATTCAGATTACGAATAATACATGGTTCAGTAGAAGAAAAGTAGTTACAATCGAAATAAAAAGTATGTTATATTTGATAAAAATGGCAAAAAATCTGAAAGAGAGTCTCTCGAATTAGCCATTCTTCCTGAAAAGTTAGGAAATGATAATTGAACTTTGACATATGGAGCCACGAATATAACCCCTTCCCACTGGATTTACAACCGGATTTTGGAGAGGCAAAGGGACTTGGGAAGTTCGAGTTCATCCAGCTATTTGTATCAAACTAAGTAACGGTAGCAGTCAGAATATCGTAAACCCATACTCAAATCTGCTTGAAGATTATAGTACTGTTCTCTTAGCTGAAAGTAGGGCATACGAAATTGACGGATGTGATTTTAGCGAAATTGATAAGTGTACTGCTACTCATTGTTAATCAGCAACTGGCCCAAGAACTATCAGTAAATGTTTCCTACTGACTCTGCTTTATCACTAACTCATTTAACGTTTACTGTAGTGACCAGCAGAAGTTGTGATGCTATAGCATGCTGGCAATGGCCGAATGTGTTTGTCTGGGTACAACCGTGCAGCTGTAAGCCTATCTGTCAACATCTTAATAAAGATAACGTAGCATGAAGACCTCGATACTTCATCAGAGATATCTGCGATCTGAATTTGTACATGGCATGTGCTGCGGGCGATGACAATTTATACCCTTATTCGTTTCATGTTTTCGAGGACGGTTTCGTACATGAAGCTAAATATTTGTTGCAAGATTCAATAATTATAATACAAATAACATCTACGGAAAAACGTAAATTTACTAATAATATCATTCTCAGTAGTTGAAAACCGGTGTGGAGCGGATATAAAATTAACGCTTATTGTTTAATGTCAACTTAAACGCGCTACTGAAATACTTGATTTTGTTCTTCGTCCAGTGATTTGTAGAAAGAGATAAATGCCAGTTCAGGTCTTTATTATGTTCCGGTATTGCGATATCAATTACAGCAATCAACATTTTAGCAAATATCTTGGAATTAATACTAAACACTGTAAAATTTTAACCTAAAAGTGCTCCTATCGAAAATATCGTAATTGATAATGGAGTAAGCAGATTGAAATTTGAGGCCACCCAGTCGTTAATGTGCGCGAGGGAGTTTGGCGATTCGCATCCTAGTTTCGTACAGTTTAATCTTTGCTCTGCTAATAAAAAGTGCTTGTACTTCACTTCAACTTGTAGGAGTAATGTGTTAGTTTATGCCAGCTACGATAATGATCTCCCCCCAATAATGCAAACCATTTACTTTTTCAATTAGTAGAATGTGTTTTATAAATGAAAAAAAGGGAATCACAAAATCTCTCCTGCTTAATGTGTATAATGTCTCTATTCAATGGAAATGAAAATGCTTTAAGGCAGTTATTTTTTTCATCATAGAAATGAAGTTGATAGTGTTATCATACTTTCCTGTGGAAAATATTGGTGATTGTTTATTTTGGTGTCAGAAGTGGGGTTGTTTATTTTAGTTTCAGAAGTGGGGTTATTTATTTTGGTGTCAGAAATGGGGTTGTTTATTTTGGTGTCAGAAGTGGCGTTCAGACAGTTTTTTTTATGTCGGACTCACCTCCTCTTGGGCTTGGTGCGCGGCCAGCGGTACTGTGCGATCTTGTTCAGAACCATCTTCTGGTAAGGAGGCAGCGCGAAGCACCCAGGCGAATGGGAGGGCGAGCAGGCGCGCTGTCAGTCGCCCGGAGCACCCCCGCCACGCAGGTGGTACAGGTGACCGGTTGCTGCTCTCAGCATGGCCTCTGCACGAGCGTGGACCACTGCAGGTAACCCGCAACACCGACTGCCTTACTACTTCGATACAACACAACACTACTCAAATCCTCCCGTTTACTCCATGAATTGGAAAGAACAGCCAATGTAGGACTTAGGGAAACCTGATTCCAATCTGCGTTTTATGGATCAAAATGGGAAGAATTTTAATGAAAATAGGCATTGCTTAAAATAGAATGTGAGCTATAGAAAGGGCCGCATGAGTAATTAACTGTTACTAAAAGTCAATAAATTGAAGCCATGATTAGCTGGAATATGATAGACACAATTTATGTCAAGTTTATAGATTAATATGCAATTATACACTCTGTTTTCTAACTACACTGAAGTAACTCTTCCACCACCGTGCCGCTAACTATTGGAATTCGGAGATGGAGTATAGGTTCGGAGCATAGTTCCTTTTGCCACCTAAAATTTCGTCAACAGCAAAACAGTAATATAAAAAATGGGTTGATTTATTTACTGAAATGAACGGTTTGTAGACGAAATGGTCGTTCGTGAGGACGGCTGGGAGTCATTTCTGCGTTCAACTCTATAGGGGCACATGCATCTCAACAACCCACCTGTCATTTCAGCTATTCAGCTGTTGAAAAACAAAGAATTAGTTCACTTTTTGACAAGTAAAGGATACTCTTACTGGGGACTTGAGGGTCAGAGACAGCGATGTCACGTGAGGACCGGAAGAGATCAACCACGGTCTTTGTTAAAAGACTGTCACCACATTACCGGAAAATAAGGAAACCGAAACGTGGATGGCTGACAGGAATTCAAGCCTAAAGATACCATTCATCCATCAGGGTCAGTCTACATCTACATCTATACTCTGCAAATCACAAATACTGTGGGTGGCAGAGGGTGCTAAGCACCAATCCTAATTCTGGGCATTCCAATCCCGAACAGATCGAGGAAAGAAGGAATCAGTACAGCATCAGTCAGGTCAGAACACAACTTTTGCGTCTGCTGCAGAAGAATGCAAAGACACACTGTAGAAATACTTGTTCCCATATTTAAGTGCACCCGTTCCGTTGGTGCAGAGGGTTCCGACACCGTGATGTTGACCGTCACCTGACAAGGGATTATCTGGTACGAGCAGTGGTGGTGGAATAAATTTTAATCATCTTTACTTCGCCGGCAGAGTAAGAGAGGTGATGGTGCGTGGTTCCTAATCACTTAGATTGTGCATAAAAGTTGATGGTAATTCGTCCATAGGATGGAGATGTTAAGCCTGGTGGCCACTTGGTGATTAGGTTCGATTGGGCCTGCACCACGTTTCGCCCTCTTTCCTCCTTCATCTTTCATTCATTCGCAATGGAAACAGCACTCTACGCTGAACAAACACACATTACAGTCAGCCTTACAAAATAGTAACTTGTTTATATCACTGGGGAAGGCAAGGGTAAAACCACTCCAGTTAAATTTTTCAGGAAAGCTGCCGTGAAATAACTTGCTGCAAGACAGCCACCAAGCTCACGTTACCAAGTAAAGGAGACTATCGTCTTATTCAAGATCCTGAAGGACAAAATATCAAGATTAATTCTTAGAGAAGCTGTGTAAATCTGTTAATATTCCATGCATTCAAGCTATAAGCTATTTCGTCTGTAGTTCCTTTAATTATTTATCTGCAACCCAAGTTCGGAAATTTATCTGTCTGAAACCTTCGACTCTTTGGTCTAAAATCTTCATCCTCAGCTATATTTTTAGAAGGAACGTCTAGCAAGACACAGAGATTTGACAAAAATCAGAATAAAAAAATCGCGGAAAAAGAAGTTAACGATTGGGTTGTCAACCGTTTGGTGTAACACTGAAATGTTTCAGATCACGATGAAGTAAATCAACTTGGAATTAGTTAAACAATTTGGACTGTGGGTAAGAAGTGTCACATCATGGACACACGAATAGTGAATTGTAGGAAATTGTGGACTGGAAAGGCTTCATTAAATTCATGTGTCAAAAGCATGGAGGAATTGGGATTGCTGGAAGATGAGCAAAAGGCTACAACTAAACAACTGGATTATGACGATGGGCAGATGGGCTGTTCGTTTAGCAATGTTTGTGTGTGGTTAAGATAACATGCGGAAACAATAATAGGATCGTTCTGTGGTTACTTTATGGGATGCAATGCCGAAGTGATGAGGAAGTAAGTATTAGCTGTTAGGTACTAAATAAATTTATTAAATTTCACCCTTTACCGACGTATTTCATTTATCTCGTTTTTTTTCCGTCGATCTTTAATTTTATTATGTTTCAAAAAAACCGTAACCTCTCGAAGATGTACTACCCCGTGCGGTAATTAGTTGCAGTTGCTAGGTTTAAACTGATTAGGAAGTAATTTTAGTGCGGGGATTGTTGTTTTCCGAGTTAAGAGTGAATGGGGAAAAGTTTCGAAATTAAGCATCTGTTGGAAAGTGTAGGAATGTCAGGGGCACTAGATTTGAAAATATTTGTTACGGAAATAAGATAGAAAAGTGATCAAAAATTAGTACTTGATTTCAGGCATAAGGCGTGAGAAATATTTTCTCTGTTGACCAAGGAGTCAGGGACTGGAATCAGTTGCCCAGATGAGGTGCTCAACACTTTATCTCAAACATAGTTATAAATTCACGAATTTCGCACATCGCTTAAAGAAATGTATAAGGAAATTTACAGCTGCGCATAAGTTACATAGCAACTGATGTAAAATGGGTCAGGGGAAGGCGAAGGATCACCCTATTGCAGCCGAGACGCTGATGAGTAAACGGTTGAAGTCAAGTTTTGTGCTAGCATGTGTCGCATTATTATTCTTGTGAAACGTGCATTTTTGAAGCGGAAATTGAGGACGTTTATTTAAACAAGCTGTTACGTTTTCACAGAGCGACAAGATTTGAACTCTTTCCGGTCGTACCTCTCCAAGACCAGCAGAGTGGCGTTCTGGCAGTCTCACCCAAGCTGCTGGATTATGAAATATGGAACTGCAGTAATTTGACCTCAATATGTGAGACTAGACTTTCTATTCAGTTCAACACAGGATTCGTGCATTAATTTACATTGTGCCGTTCCTGTTGCGGGAAGCAGGTTCATTTGCTGGTGGAATCACAAGTGTGTTAGCGGCGCAGTGGCAGCGTGCATTTCCGGTGTCAGTGCTCAGAGAGCGTGAAGCAGGATGCGCGAGGTCTATGTCCGGACTTCCACATAGAATCAAACAGCGCTACGAGGCCCTCTGGATACCCCGTGCCGTGTTACATTACAGCACCAATTACCCTAAACAAGTATCATTAATTCCTGTAACTTGGAGCCAGCAGTATCTTTCTTCTTGTTCTTTCCAGTAAGGCCTACTAGGCCCACGTGGTAATTTCAATTCTTCATCCCTTTTTGTTGTTTTTCCTTCAGTTCAGTCCTATATTCCTTCATCATTTCACTACGTTTCTACTTTATCAGGCCACTTTGGAGAAGATTTCTTTCCTCTCCTGCCTTGTAATCCATCCATACTTGATACCTTCTATACAGAGATCTCTCCTTCCATAACTTCCTCTTCTCTAATAATCTTATTTCTTTTCAAATCTTTCTTAACCTTATAAAACCAGCTGGTTGTTTATTTTTTCTCCCCAAAGGTAACTGAATATATTTTTTGCTAAACTGTTATTATTCACTCTATACATATGTTAAAAGAACAACAATCTCCCTTTTCTTATTGATTCTGTTATGTTTTCTATGTCCTGGTATCTTTCTTTATTACTTCTTAATTTCCATAGTTCTGTTGTTTTTAACTGTATCTTTAATAGGTTCAAAATCATTTTACTGGCTTTAAAGGTATTATTTAGTGATGAACTACTGCCATGATGTGAACATAGGATGTTTTTTAAGTTAAACACTTCCGGTGTTGTTGCAAGTGATTTATAATTTTGACGACAGTTGTGTAAAGTAATGACCGTCCTTTTGGATCATTCTTCTTATGCCACAAGATTTTGCCTTAGAATTAATTACCATTGGCCAGTCCTAAATTTGAGGGGCATTTCGACTATCTGAAAAGTCCCGGAAGTGGATAATATTCCGTTCCGTAGTTGCTAGCAGAGGAGATCAGGTGGGTCAGTGGTTAAAACCTCTGACTGTATATCGAAAGGTCCTAGGTTTGAATCCCTGTCTCGACGGTGATTTACATAAGCCCTTAACTCGATCTTCACCTATGGCATAGTTTGTTATGTAATGAGAATTATATCAGAAAGCTTCCGTGGTTCAGATTCCATGTTGAACCCGGTAGGATAACCGGGTTAGGTTAGGTAAGGAGGAAAGGAACTGGCCATCATACCTCCAATACCAGGCTAAGTATACCTCCTTCTGGAGGGTCCGACAAACCTTCGGGTTGCTTAGCTTCAGTAGCTAGAGTGAGACAAGTTATTGGACGATCAAGCTGGATAATAACTGTACCTAGAGTCCATCCTTCGTCTGTTTAAGTTGTAGTTCCAGTCTTTCAATTTATCAGTGTACGTACGTTCAGTCCCTTACGACCATATTAAAGTAGTTTAAAATGAATTTATCAGTTTTCTCTCGTGCGTCCTTAGAGCGTTGTAATAGAGTGTGTAGAGCTTGTAAAAGGGTATTGCTTCGGGGTATGAAGTTGCAAAAAAAGTTTTTTTTCATGACTATTTACTACAGCTTTTACTGGAATGTCACAGACTTGTTGCAGTGGCTGGGCTGGAATGATGAGGAAGACAGGCGATGTAATTACTACTTTAATGGGTTGAATAAATTGGTGTAAAACTTCTCTTATCAACAATAAGGACCGTTATAAAGGGACGTATGAGGAAGAAATAAGGTCCGCTACAGCTGCTTACAGGGAATCTTAGTGGCTCCGTGGAATGATTTCCACAGGAGGTTCTCAATGAAACAGACGTATGATTGAGTGGCAGAATAAGTATGTAGTTGTAATTCTTATTAGCACTATAAAGATTGTGGTGCTCATAAAAAATCTATTAGACAGAGAGGTAAATTGCTCTAAATGGATCAAAATTTATTACGAGAACACATACACATACACAAATGCGCGGGAGTTGTTGTGTCTCATAACTGCTTCTAATATTTAAGTTAAAAAGTCTTTAACGGGCAAAAAAAAAAACATTGTATGCATAAATTAACTTCAGTCTATGTAGTGTAATGATATTATGTGGTAAGTATGATACATATGGCGAGTCTGCACAGAAACGTTGCAGTGAACTTAAGATCGACACATATACGCCAAGTGTTGTGCGATCGTGGAAGTTGAATTTAAATTAATTCACATAAGGTTAAAAAATGAATTGGGATTTGTGATGCCAGTGTAATGTCGCCATGCACAAATGTAATAAAGACTTCAGGTTTCGCACCCAGCCTCATATTAAGCTCCCACCAATCGATATAAGAAGTGTTCGATAGATTCTTGAAGTATTTATTTCCTAATTCATATTTCAGACTGATTTTTTTCCCCCATAAAAAACAAGCTTAAAGATACGATGCGGCTTGATGAGGCGCGTACACATTAAACAATGAGAATTAATTTCAATTAAACTTACACATAAGTGAATGACGGGGTTGACATAACTGTTATTATCACTGCATGGAACACTAGCTGACAGTACAGGGATAGGGCTTACAGTGTCACTACCAGCAGACCGTATCAAGTCAGCTGGTACTGTGATGTCCTAGACCAATGGTTTTCAGCTCGGTGGTCATCCCCTTCCCCTACAGGGGAGATATACAAGTAGCAGATCCTCAGGTGATGCGTGGCATCTTAACACGAGTGAAACATACACAATAAATATTTGAGAAAAACTACAAATAATGAAATTGCTATATTTGTTCATCGTTATGTCTATTAACACCGTACAAAACTTTTCTATTTGATTTTAATCAAAACGAAAAAGTTTCTTGTATTTCAGTATAATATTATGGGATGGGGAAGTGTAACCTCAAACAGTAGTCGACAAGGGAGGGGGAGGGGGGTGGAGGAGGGCGCATGCAGTAAAAAGGTTGAGAACCGCTCCTCTAGACTGTGCTGGAAGTTCTATAGGAGGAAATTCCGATATTTTGTTTGTTGATTTGATTCGTAAAAAAAAAAAAAAAAAAAAAAAAAAAAAAAAAAAAAAAAAAAAAAAAAAAAAAAAAAAAAAAAAACCTACAAAAATGACACCATCTACTTTTGTATACTCTAAAATTTTATTTTCCATCGATTGACACTCCTACAAGCTCAACGGGATTAAGTGTCTATGCGCTACGACTACTAGAAATTGACTATGATCTCTGTATCGGTTTGCAAACCATTGAACATTGAAGGGTGATGACACAGAAACGGTTTTGAGTATTCTTTCTGTTCAATGACATCAAAGCTAATAACACTTTGGAGTCGCATTCGGGAGGACGCGGGTTCGAATCCCGATCCGGCCATCCAGATTTTGGTTTTCCATAGTTTCCCCTCCCCAAATGGTTCAATTCCTTCCCATTCCTTGTATCCAATCCTTCCCCGTCTCTAACAACCTCGTCACAGAAGAAGCTTAAAGCCATAACAAAAAATTTAATAATAATAATTAAAAACAAACAAAAATAAAAACAGAGATGACGTAATTAGGTACTCACATTATATAAATTTTTTGGAAACGAATTAGTACTTTGTCTACGACTATGAAGTTTACGAACTTGTTGTGCACAACATATCTACCTTAAAGATGTATTCACGTAAAGAGTGGAGATACTTTGAGAGCCAAAATTGGAAATCTTTAACAGGTGACCTATATTATTGTTGACACTAACACAAATAAGTCTGATTATTTTGCAACTTTGATGGGTTAACTCCGAGAGTTTCTGTCTCTTATGGAACCAATACGTATTTGAGGTACCACTCACAAGTAATCGCTATGAAGAGATTGTAAATAAATTTGTAAATAATAGGTTTTCACAGCATAGTAATGTGTATAGATATTTGGGTAATTTTAAGTATCTTGTAGTAGTATAATTATTTGTAAGTTGGCAGTACTGAGCCCACTTCAGAGAGGAGGTGGTAATGAATATGGCGCGGAGAGACTGCGAGTGATTGTAATGTCAGGGCAGTAACGATTTTTTATTGGTTTATATGAATTTTGAAGTGTTAAATAAATTGTGCAAGTAAGAATTATTGGTGGATTTAATTTCATATTGACACCCGCTGGGCAAGATAAAGAGTGTAGTCGAGAATATTTCTTTCATCAAATAATAATATGCGAGGAGGTAGCGCAACCGCAAATGCAACACTTTGGGCCATGTGTCGCCAGTAGCGGGCTGTCTACCTTCTAATTGTTATTAGATATTAGTAAGGAGGACCTCGGAGTTGGGGGCTCGTCACCTCTAAGCGTGACTACTTCCGCAATCCTACACTCCCAATAAAACCACTTGGCGCACATCACTTCCCGTTAGAAACGCCAGGGGTGCGGTAATCGACGTCGTCACGCGAAGTGAGGAATGCGAGTCGAGTCGATAAAACGATTTTCCGGCACACTGGGTCAGTCGTCATCAGCATCACGCGAGGTAACTATGTAGACATCAACTGACTTTTCCCGTCCCACATCACTAACTCAGTGTTTAAGGCACTTGCTATCATCATTGTAATTCCGGATTCAAATGCTGGCGTGGATTTTTAAGAGCTCTGCTTGGTCGTATGAGCTACGCCAGAATGCTCCGTGGTTCGGATGTAGTTTCAGCCATGACAGATGTGGAATGCACAGCAAATCAGAATGCTGTTAACAGTCAACAAAACTATACGAATTTACTTTACTTCTACTAACAAGTGATTAATATCCAGACGTAGAGTTTTCCATTTTTTTCACCAAGGAAAGAGTTTATAAGAATTATTGTTAGTTTGATCGACTGGTATCATATGTATTTAGTAACAAGTGCTGTTTGTGTTGGAGATGAGAGATGAAAAAAGGGTGTAAAGCTTGGTTCCGACCCACTTAAGCCTACTCTTCCGAAAGACCTCCACCAAGTTTTTACGTGTGCATCCGACGGACGAGTTAGCATCAACAGTGTCAAATACTCTCATTCCATACCTCTGCGGAGAGATTTGGGATTTTATCCAGGATTTCCTAGCTCAATATAGTCATTGGGCACTGGTAGATGAAATTTTTTTCTATCACTAGGGCTCGTACCAGCTCACCCCTAATTAGGCGCCAGACACTATTATGATGTCACAACGACATGAGCCAGCGGGATGAACAGTACTAATTTCTAATTTGTGGCACAAATATTTCCAAGACGCCATGTCGGATACTGTCATTGGACAGAGAAAAGATGAAATTTGTGGTAATACCGGAGAAACTGACGCGAGTAGGCAGTCTGGATAGTGGGGAATCGAGATAGGTGACACAGACACACACACGATAAACTGAGATATAAAATGAATTATCGCTCTTCATTATTCTATTACAAGGGGGCATCCATAAATTACTTGAGGTCCGATCCCTCTCTTTCCTCTGGTGAGATCAGGCCTGTGAGAGACGCCCTCGCAACTATTTACCTTTTTTTTTTTTTAGGTCTCAACCTCCCCACTTTTCGATGAAATACCCCCCTAAAGTCGACTTTCACGTCATTTGTAGATTTTTTTTTTTTTTGGCTCTGCAGTCCAGTAAAAATTTAAAAAAATCTCCTGTGAGATTTCCGTTGACCCTCCCCTCCCCCTTGGTGAGATTTCGCCGGACCCCCCCCCCCCATTTCAACTCACGTATTTATGGACGCCCACGAAGGACGCGGGGTGATTGATAATCATAATGCCAATTATAGCGAAAGAAAAATAACTCTCTTTCAACGTTCTCCAATCCGGTTATACGGTAGAAAATAACCAATCTGCCAACATTTTCATTCAGAAATTTCCCCGACGCATGTTTGGCTTTAATGAAGCAAATTTGAATATGTTAATCTTCGTATCAACGTGTAAGTGTTTGATTAAGATGTTTAAAAGTCTGTACTTGGAAACACAACATTTAAGCCATACTTAGGTCTGGAAAAGTGGAAATACAGCGTGGGCAGACTGCCTCAATACAAACCGAAAACATCTCTCACTCCCGGGTTTTCTGCCGGTTAAATATATATATATATATATTAACCGGCAGAAAACCCGAGAGTCATTTATTTCAACAATACGCCGGGAAAAACTAAAATGTCATCTCTCACTCCCTTCGTAGCTACAAAAATAGTTATGTTCTTTCATTTTAAATATTAAGTTTATAAAATGATTCGATTTTCATCAATTCAACACGTATATATCAAGGTAATATAAGAAGGACTTTGTTGTTGCTGCCTCACAAAAACATGGCGATTTTATTTGAAAACTGTAAAACTTTAACTTTCGTGAAACTTTGCGAATGAGTTTGTAATGACATTCTGTAAAGTTATCATAACATCACAGAATAATATATAGAATTGTCTGAGGTCGAGAACATTTCAGAGTACCGTAGTATCATTATATCAAGTTTCGAACAAGTAGGCCTAATTCAAGAAACGCATCAAAATCGAATTATTCGCTGAAGAATTTTGTTAGAATACTATGATTACACTGGAGCTGGTGTTTGAAAAAACATATCATTAGCAAACAGAAGTACGGGCGTTAGCAAAATCTGAAATGGGGAATTACAAATTTTGCACGGAACATTGAAGCTAACATGTACAACAAGAAGGTTGTGCTCGTAACATTCATTCGCCCACTTCTTGATAACACGAGTATTCTGCCGTGTGATGTGGTTACGGAGAAAGCTGATCAGTTTGCTAAAGCTGCAACTTTAAGCTATTGGCGCCCATACTTAGGTCTGAAACCAGTACGTGACCTTCGGTAGTGTGGCAGTCCTCTTAATCAGATAGTCGCTAACGAAACAATCCTCGTTGTGAAAGGAGAATCCGATATCTGTTCTTCTAGACAGATTTCACAACTGCACATCCAGCGACCCCGCTTCTTTAAAAAAACCAATAACCGTACTGAACGTGGTGGGTGAACAGTTAACGTTCTGGCCTCGCATTCGGGTGGACGCGGGTTCGAATCCCCGTCCGGACATCCAGATTTGGGTTTTCCATGGTTTCCCCAAATCACTCCAGGCAAATTCCGGGATGCTTCAAAAAGACCATGGCCGAATTCCTTCCCGTTCCTTGTCCCCAGTCCCATCCCGCCTCTAATGACCATAGCCGTCGACAAGGCGTAAAGCCATAAGTAAACAAAAAAAAAAACAAAACAAAAAAAACAAGTAATCAGTAGCCTGCCGAAAATGATCACTGCTATGGGTATACACATCCTCGAGCAAATATGTGGACATCGCGTCAGACGTGCTGGAAGCCGAAAGTGAATCTTTAGCAAGGAAGGCATTGCAGTCGCTTTTCGGCAGCAGATTTGTGGATTCTGCTTGCTGCCTGTGGGTTCTGCTGTTTATAGCGAGATAGTAACAGTTCCCTGACTGCATGTGGCTGTTCCCACATGGTCAGGTGGGACCTCTGCCACTCCGGATCGCTGTCATTGCCAAGTGCCGGTCCCAATGATCACCAAGCTACGCCGAAGATGGCTTCAGACTTGAGGAATGGCTTTGCATTCAGACGTTAGTGGTAGCAACAATTTGAAAGTCAAACTATAAGGATCTCCATCATGTTCTAGAAGACTTATGACCCAGTAACGCCTTGAGATCTTTTGTTTCTGTCTTTATAGACAATTAACTACAATACTCCATGTAAACAGAATTCAACAATATTTATTTTCTTATTCATGAGATAACCGATTTCACATTTTGAGAAACTCGTCAACGATTAGTATGAAACGAAACAGACTGCACCCTGATAATTATTTAGTTTAATTGCGTCGAAGAACATGCTTACTGAAGATCTAATGGTCCCCGGTTTGAATCCTTATCTCGGCGGGGATTTTCAAGTACACCAGAACGATTACATGGTTTGGATTCAACGTTAAACATTAACTCCTCTTTACCGGTAGGATTACCGGGTTAGATTAAGGCAGCCACGACAGAGGCGAATGAGCGGCAAATCGAAGATTCTTCTTCCGGAATATCCCTACCAATAATGCCATACACATTATTATTTATTAGTAAACATAGCATAGGATGCAAACAACAATTTTTACTACGAAAAATTTCAGTACAATTTCCACTCGTTCTGAACTATGCGGTCGAAAATTTAAGACAAAAAACTTTAGAAACTTGCTGTAGTAAAACTACTCTTTAGCTTAACGCTAGGTAACAGTGTGATTTCTGTCAAAATATTAGCTATCGTTGTGAGTCTATTCTGGAATACCAGGACGAAATCCGTTCTTCAACACGACTTTATGAACTGTCTTGTGTTACATCAAGATCTGTTGTTGCACTGTACATTTCGACATTATGATGTGTATCTTTCACATTTTCACTTATCGCTGAGAAAATGAAAAAGTCTCACACAGCCAGATGCTGTGAAAAGAACGAGGGCTCTAGTGCAATGACTTTGTTTCTGCGGAAAAAAATTCTCATAGACATCATGAAGTGAATTCTGACGCAAGAGACAGGAATTGTGAACACAAGATCTTTTCATCTTTATTTTTTCGTGTAGCCTTTTCAACTCAACATACCAGTTCATCCACTGCGTGGTACCACTACACTATTCAGTATCTTTAATGTCTCCAAATTTTGTAAAAGTCCTGCAGGAACTCAGTTCTTCGTCTACAACTACGGAACAATTAATTTTGTACTTAGCAATTTATTTATATTTCTATGGGCTTATACAGCATAATATTTTATTTTTTTCATTTTCCTCTCTTTCTTGCGAACTTAAAATTTAAGCTTTCAGTTAAAAAAAAAAAAAAAAAAAAAATTGTGATCATTGTACAGAGCTTTAGAAAACTTTTTCCGGGTCGTAGTACATCATTTGATTCTAATGATTAGTTTTTTTTTAGAACAAAGCTCATTGTCATACGGATATCATCCCTGTTTCGTCGGTCACATATGATTTTACTTCGTATAAATCCTTCTGATATAACTCAGCGCCTTTTATTTTATTTAAACTCAGTCAAATTACTTCTCCAAACAATTTTTGAAATAATTCAGTAGCTTCTCTACATAATCAGACATACCACTCGAAACGGTTGCGGAAATGTGGCCCTTCTAAACCTTTTATTTAATATTTAGTCTTGTTTCATAATCTACTATATAATTTCGTAAGGTCACCCACTCACCTCGATAGCTATTGGCTGGAAAACAGTGTCACGTGTCAGCCTTCACTCATAAAACCACGACCAGAGATACCATTAGAAGGAATTCGTGGTTATGTCTACAATTTAATAACTAACCAACTGCTAGCAATTAATTTTCATAATGCATTAATTAAGTTTGCTTTACATAGCGTTTCATAGTTTAGAAACATTTAATAAATTTTGCAGCTAAAAAAACGTGGGTCTGCTTTTCAATAAAATGTAACTAATTAAATAAACAAAAAAATTAAATTACTCATAGTCTCTGCTGTAACCACGAATGTCAATTGTCATTTCGGGTTAGGATAAATTTCAGTTTAATTACAACTTTCATTAATGTTGTTGCTTGACCAAAATTTATGCATTACGGTTTATTTGCTTTTTAGGCATTTTACTCACCACTTTCGTTATTGGTCTTTATTCATGTTCGCTGTTTGTGAGTTATTAGGTTATTTTAAGTGGAGATCAGACCAAATGTATCACCGAATCGACTATTCTGGCAACTTAATTCTGCGGAGTTGCTCAACTGATTCATGATATGGAATGTGTATTAAGTTCTCTGGCCGTCACAGATACTATGACCAATGTTTACATTATAAATATTTGCCCGGTCTCAATAATAAACATTAAGAGAGGTTAAACAATTTTAAAATAATAATAATAATAATAAACAAAGTGATACTTTCGAAACAAACAGGATTTTTTTTTTGATTGTAGTGTGAACTTTAAGGGTGAAATACAAGTCAAGATGATATTTAAGCAAGTTCGAGTGTATGGCCTTTGAAACAGTTACACGATAGCGCGATCGTCCCTCTTCGTGTTTAACACCTACCTCTGTTAATGCTTCTGAGTTCTTCAAGCTCAAGAGATTTTATTCATCCCAAGGGTATATTTGGCCAGATCAGATCAACCTGTTGTAATCTTTCACCGTAAAAAACTGGAACTAATCTAGACCCGTGACGATACACAAAAAACAATCACGAGCTTACGCTAGTGCTATAATATTTTTCTTAATTTTTCCGGTAATTAATAGCAGTAATATTAGCCGGTTTCCTTATGTAAAATAATTCGTTCAGTTTGGCTTACGGTTGTGAAGTGTAAACGGTTAATTTTAAGTCCACGCAAAATCCAAATTTTACTTTTAGATCTAGCAGTGAATGTATGTTCACCGAGTTGTGCCAGAAATTTCATCAAAATTAATTAAATTACTTTCTGTGCACCGTTCAGACGTGAGATCAGTATTTATAACATTCAGACCATTCAGTTCAAGACCTTTTGGATCAAGTTTATTATTTTGATTATTCTGTATTAGTGATTCACTTATATTTGGTGTCAGCACCATTCGCTGTCAGATTTTTGAAACCATCTATCAAGCTGCTTGTTGAAATCTTCATGCGAGTTAAATTCAGTCTACAGTGAGACAACTTGGCGGACACTGGCCTTCCACTCCGCAAGAATTTTTTTATTGGTAGTAGTTTCAGGTACGCTTACATCTAATTGACTAGTTTAAAGAAACATTTGAAATATTTAGCAGTGAGAAAAGTGAAATTCTTCGTAATACAGAAAACTTGTTAAGGAATTATTCATGCCTGATCCGTTGTGCTAGAGAAATACTTTTAGCATAAAGTCTCATTTGTTTGTATTTGCCTTTTTAAATTTTATTTTCTTAGGGTTTTTGCCTCGTTGACGTCTAGGTTATTATAAGTGGGAGAAGATTGAGGACAAGGGAAAAAAAGACGTTTTGAAGGAAGTATTGCGGCATTCGCTTTTGAGTGATTTCGGATAACAGTAGAAAACCCAAATCGCGATTTCCAGACGGATATTTGAACACGCGTCCTCTCGAATATTGTGCGCGAATATTATCGTTCACCAACCATGCCCAGTGTATGTGTCCTCCAGAAAACGACGGAGCAATGAACAGCGTTAATACGCAATGGAATCAATTCGTTTCAGCGTTTCACCAAATGGTACGAAAAATGTTTACTTTAAAACAAGTTTTACGTGTATCATGAATTTGAACACTTTACTACGTATGACCTTTTTTATGTGGGTATTTTTCTGCATAAATTAAATTTGCTTTCACCCTTAACCTGTTGTTTTGTATGGCGACAGCTAAGCAATCAGCGGGTTTGAGTAACGAGAGCGTGCTTGTGGCAGATAAATTTTTGGAAAGAAACTTACGGACAAGTACAGTTGGAGCATCCCTGGGAAAACATGAAGACTCGATCATTTCTCTTCTGTCGTGTATCCATCGATAATGAACTGTTATCGATATTTATGCCTTGCTACCGATGTGATAATAATAACCATGTGGTCGTAATGACGTAGCGACAGAGTTTCTAGTGGCTGCGCATTCCACCCCTGTCGTAGCCGCTTTAACCTTACCCTACAATCCTTCCAGGTACAGTGGACCTACAGTTTAACGTGGAATTCGAACCTTTGAAGTGTTTTGATGTATTTCATATGACACAGCAGGTCGTACAAGAGGTTAAGAGTCTATGAGAATCCGCACCGAGATAGGGATTCGAACCAGGGACCTTTCTATCTCCACTCAGACGCCTTAACCATTGAGCCAACAAACCGCTCGCTGATATGATAAGTTGATGTATATGGCTTGAAAGAGTTTTCCTTCTTTGTCGTGAAATTATTTAGTTTCTTTCTTTCTTTTTAATCAGTGTAAAAGTACTGACTTTTCCCCCATTAGAATAAAATTAAATTTATAAAAGATTTAAACTTCTAAAATACGTTTTCAGGACAATATTGCATAAGATCTCTTCCTGAAATTGACCAAAAGCAATTCAACTGATTGAAAAAATTAAACGTCTATCCTACTAGAAAATTGGTTGAGTTCTCTCACTATTTTTGCATCTCACTTCTGTATGTACATACATCGAAACTTCTGGAAGCTTACGGACAGCTCCCGTGTGACTTCGACAGAATCGGAAAATTAACAATTTATTTCATAATAACTTTTTGAATTCACTTCAAATTGGCTGGTAACGATTTAAAATAATAACAAAGATGATTCAAAAAGTTTGAGTATCAACTGAAAAGTGATAAACAATTTAAAACGATTAAAATAGAACCTTAATATGGTAACCAAAGCTGGCGCAGCCGAAAATATCATTTAACTGGAGTAGTCAATAACTAAAACAGTTAATAATCGTTAGAAACACGCATATAAACCGTCGCAATTATTTTACATCATAAACTAAATTGTCCACAACCCTAAGCAGCAGAAACAAGGGAGCCTCCTGTGAACCTTCCCTTCCCCCCGACGTGGCTTTTGCCGCTAACCCTCCCCCCTTCCCCCACATAGCATGTAGTTTTTTTCCCCTTTTGATTCCAGAAGACATTTTGTACTGTTTTCTCGTGTCAGACCATTGTAAATTACTTACGGAGATAATTAAATGAAGGAAATAAATAACTTGGCCTGGCTCGGAAACATCCCCCCTCCAACGTAGCGCAGCGTTGCCTTCCAGCCAACCACTCCCCCAAATTGGGCCAGATCTAGCCACGTAGTTTATGGACGCTCCCTAAGATTGTTTGGAACCTCTCGAAGTAGGCAGTGTCAGAGGTAGGATGGCCAGTTCCTTTCCTCTGGAACTACAGTCTAATGTCCTGCCGTAGCTCAAATGACCAAACACAATTCTAAAGAATTCCTGTACCCACCTTGATTTAAGCCCAGGACCAAATACTGATCTTTTAAATCTTTTTTTTTTTAACAAAATAATTTCCCATCAATTTCAATTAACTAAATTATTATCTGTATTTTCTTGAAATTAATTAATTAATAGCTGGATTAATAAAGGTGAAAGTTATCTCTTTACGTTACAGTTTATCCATATTTTTGGAGCGAAGTAATGCGTGTCATCTACACCTGTGTTAATCGAAGAGTAAACTTAACTTAGTCCACAACCCGAAGGTTGGTTGGATCCTCCCGAGGTAGGACGGCCAGTTCCTTTCCTCTGGGACCTACAATTTAACGTGGAATCCGAACCACGGAGCGTCCTGGCATAGCTCAAAATTGCTGCACCTGCCGGGATTCGTGCCCGGGGCAGGAGCAAGCGCCTTAGCCACTGAGCTACCAGAAGCACTCTAATCGAAGAGTAAAAAAGATGTAAAAGATAATTTTATCGCACACGCCTCTTAATCCTTCCATCCAATCGAGCAGATTGCTTTCGAAACTGCGAGCTCGCTTTTGGTTGCCTTTCCTCGCGTTGTTTCTGGAACTATGTCCTTTCTCTCTTTTAACGTTCGCCGTAACCTAAGCCGTCCGGCTCGCCACGGCAAATTCCACCTGACCGACCAGCCGCATTGTTCCCGTCTGTTGGGTCGATAGCTTCCGCTGTCTGAGTTTACGGCGTCCGAGTCTGAATTTATATCGGAAGGCGTCCTCTCACACGGGCAAACACAAGTCCCTCCCTCTTTCCACTGCGAGGCCATGTGCCAGGCTGTCTAACTTCCGTCCAGTGGTCGGTCGGGTAAACCCGTGATTCTGAAAATATGTCAGGCATTTAACTTTCCCCTTACCTTCGGTAAAGCTTTTTTCCATTTTTCGATTTAAAGCAGTTTTATTGTACCTTAAAAATAATCATTTATGTCTTTTGTGGTTCCATCATTCTGATGCCGTAAGGAAGTAAACACCAGTCAGACGATTTATTTACAGCTCTTTCTGATTATTAACCAATCCATACGGTGTAGCCAATCATCTTCTCGCCCACTTCAGACTTCCATGGCATCTTTGACCACTGAATAGTTTGGTACTTGACAAAATATTTCGGAAGATTCTTGTAAGTTTTGCTCTTACACACACACACACACCGAAAGTAAAGAGGAAAAAAATAAATTTTCCAAGAATCTTCTTAGAACCTCTTAGATAAATTGAAACGTTCTTCTATAACGTTTCTAGAAAGTAGGGAGCAATGTGTAGACATGAAGGGTGTATATAGTCTACAGATAAAACTCAGAAATGTGAATGTTAAACCATTGTGTCCTTTAGAGATCAATTCGTTCTCCGTCTTTTGTTACGTAAATGATAGTAAAAATGTGGTGTTCCCTGTATATTACACTAACATATCTTTAAAAGTCTCATAAGTTAAAAATGATTGAAATATTATAAAGGCTGCTATTTAAACTGTGATGTCAGAAGGGGAAACAGTCAGTGAAACCAGTCGGGTATATGACTAGTTTTTGAAATCTTGTCAGTACTGTATTATAACCTAAAACAATAATTTTAATGGAAAAAAATGTCAAAATACAAAGTTTTGCTTTTTTAAGTTAGTTTGAAATTTGGCCCAAAAATGCTTATAGCTGACGTCACTTGTCAGATAACGCTGCTGTAAACGAAACAGTAGTTTGGTAAATTCTTCAATGAAATGATTTCTAAAGATAACAAGGGGAGTTTAGTGCCTCAATGTGTAGTAAAATCAATTAAAACTCTAGACATTTTGTTTATTCACATTCCAAACAAGGAAAATATGCGGAAAAATTGCCATAATTTGCACGATAGGATCCAGAATATTTTTCTATATAAACTTCAATTTAGTTTTGTGAAAACAACGTATAAACTAGTAGGAAATATAGAAAATTCTACAAGGATTGGAATATTCCATCCCGCGATTGTCGGGAACAGCTACAGAACATAAACTGCAAATTCATGTTGAAAATTTTTGACTGCACTTCATGTCAACAATTTCAAGTTATTTAAAAAAAAAAGGTTAAGATAGGAATTATGATACAGACAGTAAAACATAAACTTTAGTAACAGTAGCTGCAATGAATAAAGAACTTTTTTCTGCATGTGCACAATTTCTCTCAAAATTCTTTAATTGAAGACAGGCCTAACTGCACTATTAAAATATTTTCTTAATCGGAAAATTTGGAATCGAACTAAGAGTATTTTTCAACAGTAAAGAAAGTTGCATACTATGGAAGAGTTTTTTTCTGCTTCACTTCCTGATGCAAAATCATGTTTATTTTATTTCGTGTATTAATAACTTAAGTTTTTTGAAGTAATTTTTCACTTGCAGTTATTTATGTGAACATTTCAATATTCCAATAGGAAAATAAGAGAAACAAGGAGCATTCATTTTTCTGGAAGTAAATTCACGTTTCCTTCGAAAATACAGGGAAAAATTAGACCAAAGCAACAATTTAGTGGCATAAAACATTTGTAATAAAAATACAAATAACTGCTCATGTAGAATAAAATTAGTCACTAAAAGGGAAAAAAGTTTTATCATGAAGATTCGAACCCCTGTCCGTCTAGCCCGTTATTCTAATCACAAATTCACTGAGCGAACTGTTAGTTACATTGATACGCAGGGTACTTAAAAAAAGTATCTAAGGTGATAATATGCATCAAATCAAGACAAAAATGACTCATAACTTTGGGCCGCAAACAGTTACTTTTGAAGTAATCAACAAATGTACAATTTATGAAATCGCTTCAATCATTTATAATGAAGTTTGGATCATGACTTAAAGATATTCTAAAAAGCTAATGGACCATTTCGGTTAGTTTGGCGTCATAATGACTCAATTTATTAGGTTACAGTGTAGCTAACGGTAAAATTTTCTAGGGGACGACGAATCTTCACCTGAAGATGGCGACAGAGATTCCGATAGCCCAAATATTGTGAGAAAACACTCTGCTCACTCGGCTAGCCATCCGAGAAGACTATATTAACATGTTTCGTATTTGCCGTATTTATAACCTACTTTACTTACAATATTTACAACTTAAGAAAGGCAAAAATAATAATAATTAGAAAAAGTGCGAAATTCTAAATTTAGATACGTAGGTATAAAAGTCACGAACATTATTATGCTCAGTATGCTAAGGAAAACTGTAACAAATTATTAAAATGATTATAGAGAATAAAGAATAGGTTTTAAACTAAGCAAAGTGTATCTACAAACTGTGGCAAAATATCAATTCGTAAAGACAAGAATTGAAACTATGAAATTAAGATACCGTACTATATCCCCAGTACAATTAAAAAGTTATGTCCAACAATACCAATGAGTAGAGGTTAAAGTCCTAGTTACAAAGCACTGTGGACAGGTAAATTCACTACCAACTAAATTCAACAATACTGATAAAATAAAGCTCTAAATACTGAATCAACCTTATATGCCAACGAAATCAAAATCAAGCTGATGTAACAATGTTGTTGAGTAGAAACATAAGTTCTAAGTAGGAAGAAAAAGCATTATGTGCTACTGAAACAAAATAGGCAACTAAGTGGAACAATATCTAGAATTAACGTCATAAGCATGAAGAAAGCATAGCAGTCAAAGGGAACAAAATCCAACAGTATCGTGCCAAGGAGATTAATCTAAGATAGTAGTAAAAACATTGAATTTCACGGACGACGAGGCACAGAACCACTTTTCTAAATATGGAACAAGCAATGAGATTTAGTAGTTAAAACTAACTAAATCAAGCAATACAAAGTAGATGAGATCAGAATTCATGCAAACACTTTTTTAATTGTGGAATTATTTTATGTGAATGCGGGTGTAAAGGAAAAAAAAACTTTCATTTCAATTGAACTACTGTGAGAATTTTTACCGGTATTATTTCTGTCATGTGGTGGATATTTAAGTACCGTATTTAATTACAATCTCTAAAAAATTTAGTAAGCAAGAGATGAGAAATGAAGTAATCTAACACGGGATATCTGCTTGAGATATTTCCCTTACACATAGTGGAGAGTGGGGTAATGGCGATCACTTAAGTTATTCTCGTCATTACAAGTTTAATTTAAATGCTATTTTACTGCTATTGCCTAAAACTGGTTAAAATATATTCAACTTTATTATGACATCGTTAAAATTCGTCCAACTCTCTTGGTTTTTTTAAAAAAATTTAAAATGTTAATACAAAAATGTAGCTTTGACCGGGCATTTCTCCTACCCTGGGGTAATGGCAGTCAGCATTTAAACCCACTGAAAACGACAGTAAATCTAAAGATAAGGTAAAAAATGACTAAAACTTTCTTTTAAAACAGTGGCCGCGAGGCAGCGGTACATGCTGCAAAGCAGTTACGAGATACCTTGGTGACCGCCATTACCTGGTGACCGCCAATACCCCACTCTCCCCTAACTCAGTTTGTTGGATTTACCAACGAAAATCGCTTTCATATAATGAACACGATTTATTGAGAACACTGATAATGGTTTCCTGAAACTAAAAGGCAGTTTTAAATTTGGACATCGATATACTGTAGGAGCCAATCGCTTTTTGTTCCTGCTGCTGTACCATACTTTCAGTGTACTTCAGCACTCCGAGTAGCTTTGCCTCAACGCAGGTCTGCTAACGAGTGCAGCTACAGTAAAATGGTTTCTGCACCTCAAGTATATTCCATCTGTTATTTACGATGATACTGGGTGACAACGATTTTGATGTTTACGAGGTGTGTTAGAAAAGTAATGAGACTGATTTCATACTAACCAAAGTTTTTATTATTTTCAAACAACAATGTTATCCCCTTCAAAGTAGTTCCCTTGGGCAGCTATACATCGGCGGAGTCGTGATTCCCACTCTTGGTAGCAGCGCTGGAAGTCTTCAATTGGTATGGCTTTTAACTGGTCGGTCACAGTCTTTTGAATGTTCTCTAGAGTTCCAAAATGACGTCCTTTTAGGACATGTTTCAATTTCGGGAAGAGGAAAAAGTCACAAGGACTTAAATCAGGTGAATAGGGGGGTTGAGGAACAACAGTAATGCATTTCGAGGTCAAAAATTCACGGATGAAAATGGCCGTGTGACACGGAGCATTGTCATGATGAAGCATCCACTTGTCTGCAATTTCTGGTCTCACACGGATCACTCTTTTCCTCAACTTTTCAAGGACACTTTTATAAAACACTTGGTTGACAGTTTGTCCTGGTGGAACAAATTCTTTGTGCACGATACCCTTCCTGTCAAAAAAACAAATCAGCATGGTCTTGATCTTTGATTTGCTCATTCGACATTTTTTCGGCCGAGGAGATGATGGAGTGTGCCATTCGAGACTTTGTCGCTTTGTTTCAGGATCGTACTCAAATATCCAGGATTCATCACCAGTGATCACACAATTGAAAAATTCTTGGTCATTAGCAATCCTCTCAAGAAGATCAACGCACACGTTTTTTCGAATGACCTTCTGTTCAGTTGTGAGATTTTTCGGCACCAATTTGGCACAAACCTTTCGCATGTTTAAATCATCTGTCACAATTTGATACACAGTGAAAGTGTTTAAATTAAGCTGTTCACTGATCATCCTTATTGTTAAACGACGGTCTGATCTCACAAGAGCCCTCACACGATTAATGTTTTCGTCAGTTTTTGAAGTTGAAGGTCTCCCTGAGCGAGGTTCATCTTCAACGTGTTCTCGGCCTTCCAAAAATGATTTGTGCCAGCGGAAAACTTGTGCTCTCGATAAGCACTGTTCCCCATAGGCCTGTTTCAACTTTACAAAAGTCACACTCGCGGATTCACCAAGTTTAACACAAAACTTTATCGCACAACGTTGCTCTAAATTCCGATGCTCCATTTCTGTGACGCACAATGAAAACACAACTTTATTAATGGCGCTGTCAAAACTAATGTGTTAACTGTATGGAGTTGTAACTCAGACTGAGGAAGTGGAAGGGATCAACAATCAGATTTAGCATCAGCCAGTAGACACAACAATGCCAGATCTCCCGCAGTGTTGCCAATCTCATTACTTTTCTAACAAACCTCGTAGGAAATAAACACCATTTCTATACGAAATTAGTCCCCTGATTCCAAATATGATCTTCATTTTCACATATCAGGTTTAGATTTTAAGCTGTATAACATATCTCTGTTATATAATAAGTGTTGGTCAAAATGCATGATGTTTATAAGTGTCTGCTGGTGATTGATATATGTTCTATTTTTTTAAAATTCAAACATGGAAAAATTGTAAGCATGGTGTTCTGTTAGAATCGTGTTTAATTTCGCTGCATGTTTGGAATTCATTTTACGTAGTGATTTATCACATACGACGCGTTTAAACATACTACGAAGATTAGTCACTCACTCACAGTTCATAAGCTTTTAGGGTCATTATGTATTCGTTGAGTTGTCATCTTATTCTAATTTTAATTGGTTATAACTTCCTCAGTCGCCAACATTTCAACAGGTTAACATTTTCTTAGAACTGCAATCGGTTTATACCAAATACCCATACTTCCGTTGCATTCCTTTTAAAATTATGTTTTTATGGCAGTTCTAAAGCACGAAGGCTGGTATTTTGGACTTTATTAAAATAAAAGTCTATCGAATTGAAGTTACCATGCAGGCATTTTTTCATTGTTTGGGACATTTGGACAATGAATTCTAGATATCTATCTTGTTGTTGAAATGGCCACCTTAACGTGTTAAGAAAAAAAAAGAACATTGTTTTAGATGACTCAAAAATCTTTGAGTAAATTAAAAAAAACAGGGTTCAAAAAGTCTTAATTCATAGAAATGGCATGGAATAAACTGAACAAAATCACATGTTTCAAAAAAATATAAAAAAAAATAAATATCTCGATAATGGTGAGACTTTCACCAAAATAAAATTTTGTCATATAGTAGGAAATGTTGTGTCCTATGTGCGGTTGCAGGATTATCCTTTGATTTCTGGACACCCTGTATTAGAAGCATTAGTTGAGCAGGAAAAAATTATATTACCATGTTTGCATATCACACTCGGATTGATAAAACAATTTGTCAAAGCTTTGGAAAAACATTGTGTTTCAAGTATGCCTGTAGTATGTTTCCAGACAAGACGGTTGAAAATCTTAAAGCAGGGATTTTTAATGGACCAATGATCCGCAAACACATTTAAAGACACAATTTCACGAAAATAATGCACGAAAATGAAACATTAACTTGGCGATCCTTTGTAGAAATAGTGGGAAATTTCCGTAGGAAACACAAAAGTGTTAACCATAAAGATTTTGTTAGTAGCATGTTGTCAGGTTTTTTTGACATTGGCTCGAATATGAGCATAAAAATGCATTTTCTTTTTAGTCATCTCGATCGCTTTCCTAAAAATATCGGAGATGTCAGCAACGAACAAGGTGAACGATTCCATCAGGACATCAAAGAGGTGGAAAGTTCCCATCAAGGATGTTGGCTATTGTGATGATGGTAGACTATTGCTGGTATTTGATACGAGATAATCTCGCTGTTAAACATCCAAGGCGCGCAAAGGAGCGTGTGTTTATTCCTTTAATTTTCTGGCGAAATCATTGCATTTTCAATTTTGAATACATGTTTGTGTTTTGTTTATGGATCACATGCAATTTATCACTTAAATATTTTTTGCTTCTTATACGAATAATATGAAATTTGGTAAAGAAACAGACTTGTTTAATTCTCCTAAATCACTAATATCAGCCCATTTACACTATTGGAAATATGTTTTAATGTGTAATGGATTCAAACTGAGATGAGTACATTAAAAAAACTAGGCCTGATAGAGAAAAAAGGAGATTATTTTCGAATTTATCAGCCTAAATTATCTAAGAATTCATTCAAATATTATAGGCACCAAACAATTTTTTTTTCTTGTCTTGTGCAATTACTTCCTCTTAGATGTAAAACAGGTATGGATTATATAGTATAGGCTCTATTTAAACGACAGACATTAAAAACACAACTAATATATTTCGTAAGTTGAGAGCAAATAAAGAAATTCTTTATTTTGTAGTTATTTTGCTGTATCTATACTATTTTAAATCTGTAAGCCGATTGCATCTGTCTATCCGTTTTTCAAGGCATTGCGGAAAACTACCAAACCAATTTAGTAATGATTTTCAAAGTTTTAAAGCTTAAATTCTGAGGCATTCATTACGAAGTGGCTCAGATTACACTGCGGCTTAGATAACTCACCACAAAAAAAAAAACACAGATAAATACTTTACCCTTTGGATTCTGTTAGTATTATTTTTTAACTAGTTAATTTTGGTTATTTACTTCTACAGTTTTTTGTAATATTGTATGTTTGTGCACACGGGAAACGTTAGTAAATTTTAAACGTTAGTTGAAATGTAAATGTCAATTGAAAAGCCGATATCTGGATGGCCAAACCTGGTTTCGAACTCATGTCCTCTGCGATTTCCAACCTGAACCTTACCGATCATCCAACGGACGCAGTTGAACAAAAATTGGAGAAGGAAAAATAAATAAATATATATTGCTGTCAGTATATGGTCGGTATATTTCTGCCGTAGGGCGTGGAAAGGTGGTAGATGGTATGAAGCCAGTGAGCTACTTGAGAACAAACTCATTGTAAACATTACTCCGTTTGAAATTATAGTGTGCCGGAATTTTCAATAAAAGGAATAAACAACGGAAGAAGGAATTCATTCACGCTAGCCGAGTTTTCGTCAGCAAATTTTTCATTCCAGGCCGAAGAGCGTCATTAAAGATCTCAACCTTCAGTGTCGCTACAGTAAACAGAGCCATTGGATCCTGGAGAGCAGAGAGAGGCACCAAGTTGCACACTAATTGCTGGCGGGGCCTCTCAGTTCATTAACTCAATTCCGGCGTCTTCACAGGCCGGACTTTGCGTGACCAATTAGAGGAGCGCGCTCTCTAATGACAGCAGGGAGCGCCGACTAGGAGGTGCGTACTCTGAAACCTGTCCCAAATCTGCCTCCGTCATCAGCAGGGCTTGGAGTAAACTACATAATTAATCTGTGAGTGACAGATGGTGCCTTGCATCCGATTTAACATCTCTGCATTTCACTGAAGTCCTAATTTCAAGATGAGAAAAGTAATATGTTTCAATACGGACGTACGGCATTTATTTCTTTAATTTTACCTTAGTTATCTTTTTCTTTTATACGTTTTTTTCCTATTTTGGGAAAATGATAAATTTTTTGCATCTATGGAGCTTTAATCTCGCAAGAAACAGCAAACTGATCGAACGAATACGTGGAAAAACTGTATGACCGAGATGACGTTGATTGCAGTGAGTTGCAAAAGAAATGAAGGTGATAATATTGATGCTGTAGATTTAATAACGGAATTTGGGTCTTTGAAGATTTAAACTAGGCAGTTGGAGAAAATTATATTAATTCAGAGTTGCTAGAATCTCTGAAAGAAGAAGGAACTTTAAGATTAATCAAACTGATATCAAGACTGTATGTAACACCAAAGATTTAGAAAGATTTACAACTGCTACAGAATAGTCAAAATGCAAATGCAGAAACTTTCGTGTAATTTAACATCATATGCTTCAAAATGAATATTAACAGCATTAAAATGAAAATAATTTTATAGAAATGATAAGGCATGTGAAGTGAGGATTAATTTGTGAAGAAAAACTAAATAATAGTGAAACAATTTTGTAACTAAGGTTACTATTAAAATCAGAAATCAATGTAACGAACAATAAGTTGATGAAATCGGTGGATTAGAGAAAAATATTTAAAATCAAGTATCAAATCTTAATAATTTTAGGATTATAGGACAAAAGAACACTGGAAGCACTATAAAAAGGCATCTGAAGAACTATACTGAAAACTAAAAGCTTTTATAATGTTAGAATTATATTATTCCTGGATATGATCACCGAGAAAAGCAGTTTCTTAAAAAAAATGTTACTAGAAGAAGAGAAAGGATGACGTTTTTGGAAGCGTGTGGTTAGTTAATAGTCGGAGAGTCGAAGAAGTGATAAGAAAGCCAGAAGTAATACTGAATCAAATTAATGGCTGAGACATCCTCTTTACTTCGCTTATTCGTTATCAATTTAACTATTTCGTAATATTAAAAACCTAAGTTTTAAAATGACAATTAGGTTTGATTCATGTCTGCGGTCGCAATTTAGGATTATTGTGTTTAATTTCCTGCTGAGCCACGTTGTTCCATGAAACTCCACGACGAATAAATTGACTGGTTGATCTTATTTCTCTCGCGTAACAACCTTGAATTTCAAGAGGATCAATGTTGCTATTTCCATCATAACAAAAAATAATTGCTGATTATTTGCCTGTAATAAAATGCTTTCTGCCTGGCTGGCTGGACGTTATCTCTACAGCTCGGCAACCATCGGCAAGTCGATAACGTCCGAAGTGTTTGTTACAGTGGCTACCATCACAGTACTTCTTGGCTAACGCTCCTGGTACAGTAGTTACATTTATACTACCAGTACGGAAATTTCATATAAATTGCTGCGAAAATACTCCTATTATCTAGTCACAGAAAGATTACTTAAATCACGAAAAATAGCAACAAAAAATATTATACTTAATAGTTATTCTTTTCAAGCGGAAGGCAGAGATAAAAAAACATAATACTAGGAAGAGACAGGATGTTCATTTTCTTGTTGTGCCCCTGCCTGAGTCATTGTGTATCATTTAAAGGAGTTTTATTTCAACAAAGTCGGCTGGTGGGCGACAACCTTAAAAAAGATGGTAGCACTGTATGGATAACAGCTGCTTTGCAGCAGGTACAATTTATGAGGAGGTTATCGGTGTGCAGTTTCAAAATTTGTCAATAAACATGCACGCTGAGCGTGTAAAGGGCTTTCCTACAATTCTCTAAAGTTTCTGAACTTCCTGTTATACGCAGTTATAAACCAATATTACTAACCCGGGAGAGTAGACATTAATTAACAGACAACAGCTGATGCAATGTGTTCTCAGATGTCCAAAAGTAAACTGAATGCATCCGTTGTCAAAGCATCTCGAATTTCTGAATTACACCGAACAAAATCTACTTGATAAGGGAGTAAAGGAATGGAGTAAATGATCGAGGAAGATGCTGAACAATTAACCTCAAGAAGGGAAACAATGTAATGAACATCAAAAGTGGGTAAAGTACAACTTCACACAAGTCGTATGGCAATTATTAATAACTAGACGACCCGTGCGAAAATTTCGCAAATAAAATGCGATGAATAGTGAGGTTGAATATAATGTACCAATTACTCATCATACTCCTACTTCATTTATCGATTTTGGTTAGAAATCCAAGGAGATAAATGGCTCGAAACACAAAAAACGTATTTTAGAAATAGTGACATTTTTGTGCTTTATGGGTCGAATTATGAAAAATTCCTTTCTTAGAATATAATGTTACCACGGCGGAAACCTTAGTCTTTAATACGATATGTCATTTATCTATATCGATTAGATTTCAAGGGAAATATAAGGCTTGTGACACAAAAATACGTTGTAGAACAATTTATACTTTTTCCCTTTAATAGTCGAATTCCAAACATTTCTTTCTTAAAATATGATGTCAGCAAAGCTGAGACATTATTCCTCACAATCGTACTTGATTTTTTCGATTTTGGATAGATATCAAGGGAGATAAGTGGCTCGAGACACAAAAAACGCATTTTAGAAAAAATGACTTTTTGCCTTTTATGGATCGAATTACGAAAAATTCCTGTCTTAAAATATAATGTTACCACGGCGGAGACCTTATTCTTTAATATGATACCTCATTTATCTATATCGGTTAGATATCAAGAGAGATAAATCGCTCGTGACACAAAAATCGGTTATAGAAAAATTTATACTTTTTTCCTTTAAGGGTTGAATTCCAAAAACATTATTTCTTAAAATATGATTTCACAAAGCTGATACATTACTCCTTATATTCCTACTTCGTTTATCGATTTTGGTTAGATATCCAGGGAGATAAATGGCTCGAGATACAAAAAACGCATTTTAGAAAAAGTGACATTTTTGCCCTATAAGGGTCGAATTACGAAAAATTCCTTTCTTAAAATATAATGTTACCATGGTGGAGACCTTATTCTTTAATATTATACCTCATTTATCTATATCGGTTAAATATTAAGGGAGATAAATCGCTCGTGACACAAAATTGCGTTATAAAAAAATTTATACTTTTTCCCTTTAAGGGTTGAATTCCAAACACATTCTTTCTTAAAATACGATGTCACAAACCTGAGACATAAATCCTCATAATCCTACCTCATTTATCGATTTTGGTTAGATATCCAGGGAGATAAATGGCTCGAGATACAAAAAACGCATTTTAGAAAAAATTATATTTTTGCCCTATAAGGGTCGAATTACGAAAAATTCCTTTCTTAAAATATAATGTTACCATGGCGGAGACCTTATTCTTTAATATGATACCTCATTTATCTATATCGGTTAAATATTAAGGGAGATAAATCGCTCGTGACACAAAAACGCATTGCAAAAATATTGATACTTTTGTCCTTTAAGGGTCGAATTCCGAAAACTTTCTGGCTTAATATATGACGTCACTAAAGAGGACATCTTAATCTTTAAAACGATACTTCATAAAATGGTTTCAGATAGGAATCCAGGGAGATAACTGACTCGTAACACAGAAAACAGCATTTTAAAAAAATTTACATTTTTGCCCTTTAAGGGTCGAATTTTGAAAAATTTTTTGCTTAAAATACGATTTAACCAAAGTGGAGACCATAAGCTTTAAAATGACATCTCATTCATTGATTTCGGTTAACTATGAAGGATGATATAGGCTTGTGACAAAAAAATACCTTATAGAAATAATATATATGACAAGTCGTATGGCAATTATTAATAACTAGACGACCCGTGCCAAAATTTCGCGAATAAAATGCGATGAATAGTGAGGTTGAATATAATGTCCCAATTACTCTTCATACTCCTACTTAATTTATCGATTTTGGTTAGAAATCCAAGGAGATAAATGGCTCGAAACACAAAAAACGTATTTTAGAAATAGTGACATTTTTGTGCTTTATGGGTCGAATTACGAAAAATTCCTTTCTTAGAATATAATGTTACCACGGCGGAAACCTTAGTCTTTAATACGATATGTCATTTATCTATATCGATTAGATTTCAAGGGAAATATAAGGCTTGTGACACAAAAATACGTTGTAGAACAATTTATTCCTTTTCCCTTTAATAGTTGAATTTCAAACAATTCTTTCTTAAAAAAATGATGACAGCAAAGCTGAGATATTATTCCTCACAATCGTACTTGATTTTTCGATTTTGGATAGATATCAAGGGAGATAAGTGGCTCGAGACACAAAAAACGCATTTTAGAAAAAATGACTTTTTGCCTTTTATGGGTCGAATTACGAAAAATACCTTTCTTAAAATATAATGTTACCACGGCGGAGACCTTATTCTTTAATATGATACCTCATTTATCTATATCGGTTAGATATCAAGAGAGATAAATCGCTCGTGACACAAAAATCGGTTATAGAAAAATTTAAAATTTTTTTTCCTTTAAGGGTTGAATTCCAAAAACATTATTTCTTAAAATGTGATTTCACAAAGTTGATACATTACTCCTCATATTCCTACTTCATTTATCGATTTTGGTTAGATATCCCGTGAGATAAATGGCTCGAGATACAAAAAAACGCATTTTAGAAAAAGTGACATTTTTGCCCTATAAGGGTCAAATTACAAAAAATTACTTTCTTAAAATATAATGTTACCATGGCGAAGACCTTATTCTTTAATATGATACCTCATTTATCTATATCGGTTAAATATTAAGGGAGATAAATCGCTCGTGACACAAAAACGCATTGCAAAAATATTGATACTTTTGTCCTTTAAGGGTCGAATTCCGAAAACTTTCTGGGTTAATATATGACGTCACTAAAGAGGACATCTTAATCTTTAAAACGATACTTCATAAAATGGTTTCAGATAGGTATCCAGGGAGATAACTGACTCGTAACACAGAAAAAAGCATTTTTAAAAAAATTTATATTTTTGCCCTTTAAGGGTCGAATTTTGAAAAAAAAAATTGCTTAAAATACGATTTAACCAAAGTGGACACCATAAGCTTTAAAATGACACCTCATTCATTAATTTCGGTTAACTATGAAGGATGATATAGGCTTGTGACAAAAAAATGCCTTATAGAAATAATATATATGACAAGTCGTATGGCAATTATTAATAACTAGACGACCCGTTCGAAAATTTCGCGAATAAAATGCGATGAATAGTGAGGTTGAATATAATGTACCAATTACTCTTCATACTCCTACTTCATTTATCGATTTTGGTTAGAAATCCAAGGAGATAAATGGCTCGAAACACAAAAAACGTATTTTAGAAATAGTGACATTTTTGTGCTTTATGGGTCGAATTATGAAAAATTCCTTTCTTAGAATATAATGTTACCACGGCGGAAACCTTAGTCTTTAATACGATATGTCATTTATCTATATCGATTAGATTTCAAGGGAAATATAAGGCTTGTGACACAAAAATACGTTGTAGAACAATTTATACTTTTTCCCTTTAATAGTTGAATTCCAAACATTTCTTTCTAAAATATGATGTCAGCAAAGCTGAGACATTATTCCTCACAATCGTACTTGATTTTTCGATTTTGGATAGATATCAAGGGAGATAAGTGGCTCGAGACACAAAAAACGCATTTTAGAAAAAATGACTTTTTGCCTTTTATGGGTCGAATTACGAAAAATTCCTGTCTTAAAATATAATGTTACCACGGCGGAGACCTTATTCTTTAATATGATACCTCATTTATCTATATCGGTTAGATATCAAGAGAGATAAATCGCTCGTGACACAAAAATCGGTTATAGAAAAATTTATACTTTTTTCCTTTAAGGGTTGAATTCCAAAAACATTATTTCTTAAAATATGATTTCACAAAGCTGATACATTACTCCTTATATTCCTACTTCATTTATCGATTTTGGTTAGATATCCAGGGAGATAAATGGCTCGAGATACAAAAAACGCATTTTAGAAAAAGTGACATTTTTGCCCTATAAGGGTCAAATTACAAAAAATTACTTTCTTAAAATATAATGTTACCATGGCGGAGACCTTATTCTTTAATATTATACCTCATTTATCTATATCGGTTAAATATTAAGGGAGATAAATCGCTCGTGACACAAAATTGCGTTATAAAAAAATTTATACTTTTTCCCTTTAAGGGTTGAATTCCAAACACATTCTTTCTTAGAATACGATGTCACAAAGCTGAGACATAAATCCTCATAATCCTACCTCATTTATCGATTTTGGTTAGATATCCAGGGAGATAAATAGCTCGAGATACAAAAAACGCATTTTAGAAAAAGTGATATTTTTGCCCTATAAGGGTCGAATTGCGAAAAATTCCTTTCTTAAAATATAATGTTACCATGGCGGAGACCTTATTCTTTAATATGATACCTCATTTATCTATATCGGTTAAATATTAAGGGAGATAAATCGCTCGTGACACAAAAACGCATTGCAAAACATATTGATACTTTTGTCCTTTAAAGGTCGAATTCCGAATCTTTCTGGCTTAATATATGACGTCACTAAAGAGGACATCTTAATCTTTAAAACGATACTTCATAAAATGGTTTCAGATAGGTATCCAGGGAGATAACTGACTCGTAACACAGAAAACAGCATTTTAAAAAAATTTACTTTTTTGCCCTTTAAGGGTCGAATTTTGAAAATTTTTTTGCTTAAAATACGATTTAACCAAAGTGGAGACCATAAGCTTTAAAATGACACCTCATTCATTGATTTCGGTTAACTATGAAGGTAGATAGAGGCTTGTGACAAACAAATACCTTATAGAAACAATATATATGATGATGATTACACGCAGGCACATAGTGACTGGTTCTCGAGATAGGGGGCCAATCAGCTAACAACAATGAGTAAGGTGAGTTAACTGGTCAATGAGTATAGCTGAACGATAGAACTTTCTGCCTGCTGAAGGATGTGGCATCTATGCTACCCCTCTGGATACTCTGTGTGGTGGCGTGGCTGTGTAGTATTCTAAAGGCGGATTCCCACGGCCCGTGCATTTGCCGCCGCGCCGGTCCAACTATCAACAGCGAGCCGTCTCTGCTGGCAGGGATGGCGAGCCTCTATCCTTCACCGAGTCCGTAAACATCAAATTCCCGGATATCTGAAACGACACTAGGCAACGTGGTGGGGAGGTGCCTGCGAGGTGACGAGCGCTAGCCTGTGGAGCGTGCTGATCCGTTTTCAGCTTCATGGTGCGGCCTATAAAACCACAGGCCGTGAAAAGCCACCTTTAGCATTTCTATACCAGGGCTTTATGCGTGGCCTGTTTCCTCTGGTTGTTTACCTTCCCTACGTCATGGTAAGCCAGTGTCAGTAGTGGAATACTGGAGGGATTTTTGAAAACCAAAAACGTGGTTTGTCGAGATCCTTGGGCGGAATTTTCCTTAGTTATTTGTAATAAGGATGACATTAGGATAAAGGAGGGGGCGGGGCAAATATTAGCTGGGATAATAGTGTCGGTATACAACCAGCCAATCAGAGACTAATATTTCGGTCTCACCAAATGTGGGAGACGATCGGTTACTTTGGAGGAAAAAACAGAACAAAACTTCACGGCTGTTGGGTTAAGCAGATGTTAGCTAATGGATTGAGACATTTGATTTTGGAGAAATGTTGCTTGGGATTTCAATGAACACCCACTACCACTCATTTGATATGTTTTAACATTGATTAAATATCAATTGATTATTAAATTAATAAACACCAGATGTAACAATTGTGCCTTTACAGGTTCATTGTAATATTGGAAGAACTGGCGATATTTCCTTGTGTAATAATATAACCAAAAATTGAAAATATTTAAATGAATAAAAAAAACAATTAGGTCACAAAATAATAATTGTAAGGGCAGTAAATTAGTCAACAGTCCCACTTGATTACTATGTTCTTGCAGGTCAATCAATATTGCATATGGTTCCTCACGATTTTTTGAAAAAGACACAATGTCTTCCACAAATCTTAATTCATAAATCTTTGTACCATAAATTTTGATTTCTCGAAGCTAAAATAAAACTCCTGACAAATAGCCTTCTACCATTTATAACAGTTAAAGGAAAATTAGTCGAATATCTCGAGGAATAGCTGTATCTTAGAGAGCTGGTATCGTTTTTTAAACGGACAAGATAAAGAGATCTGACGAAGATCAGCGAAAGCCCAGAAGTAGTACTGATATCTCGTTATTGTTTTTACATAGCATGCAGAGAAACTATTGGAAGCTAGAGTTTTATCTGTTCTTACATCTATAGCCGAAACAAAGATAATTCTGGAATTTGTCAAAGAACAATGAAGAAAACCCTGTTGGCTATCTATTTAGGATACCGTCTACGAAACTTAGAAACAAGACAAAACAACGGTAATACATGTGTAGAACGGTAAGAAATATAATAGGTGGCACAATATGACCTAAATGGTTGTAAAACATGGACAGAGGTTACCAGTCAGAAGTGACCTCAGTGTTGGATTTCCCATTAGGCTGTGTAGGCTCCAGCCTAGGGGCGGCAGCGTTTTAGGGGCGGCAATTTCCTAGGGTGCCCGCTTTCGTTAGTTATCAAATTTGTGTGTGATTATAAATATAATAGAAAAACGTCTACTATAAATTTTCATTTAAGTGGTGTCAAACTCGGAACAATTAATAGAAAAGAAAATACGTTTACCATCAATTTTCATTTAGGTAAGTTGTGACAGCGAACAATTAGCTAAACTATTAATTTAATTCTTCATTAGTTTCCTGATTTTCTATCTTGTTCAACGCAGTTTGTAGCCCGTCGTATATTTCCGAAGGAAGACTCTATAGACAGAGGTAAGTTTCTGCTGACAGACTTACTTTTCATGATTTCTATAATAAAAATACTTAAGTATGATCTAAGATTTCATTAATTGAGTATCTGGATGTTGAAAGTCCCCGAATTTAATTCTTTGGAAATTTCAACGAACATGCATTGAACTATGCCGAAACCGGTATTCTGATTGAAATTAATATAAATTATAGACTCACATCTTTCCGAATGGCAAGCCTGATGAATACTGCTCATCAATTAGGCCGAGTTATTACCTGCTGTAAACAAAATTGAAGACTTGTGATATGAATTTAATACATCGTTAGGTTATAAAGTGACTATGGTATCACCATCTCGCGAGACTGAGGAGCATACATGTAATGGTAATAGGTCCTCCGCCCTCAGCATCATTGCCAACATAAAAAGCAGTTGACATAGTGACCGATAGCTCTAAATTTCAAACAACACACCCAGTTTACTACAGCTTGTCTCAACTCGACACTAGTAACCAAACATGTTGTGCGTTAGCAAAGAAGTTTTGTGTACACGGAAACACTCGCGTTAATTAGAAGAGAAGGGTAAAGGGCAGTAAGATAGTCTCAAAATGTCATTCACCCTCCGCAGCCCTCCTCACTCCTCCCTCCCCCAGGCGAAATACCTTTTTAATGAGTCTGGGCCAGTGACATTTAAATCTCATTCAGTGACCGGCGCACAAAAACAGCCGGAATTTTTCATCGCCGGGCTTATCATTACTTCATTAAAATTTGCACGGCCTTTCAGTTGGGGAGAAATTAATTTCGCGTCCTGAATTAATCTGTCGCAGGGCGTGACGTGTGTCCACCGTCTGTTTTGTTACGACAAAAAAAAAAAAAACAAAGGCAACACCGACAAGTAGTTTTAAAATCGCAGACTCTCGTCGTGGAATTTTACATCATTCGGTATATAAAACCTCTCATAAAGTTTGTTTCTAATTAGGAACTTTTCTGCTGCTTTGTTAGTCGCTTTTATTAACAGGGGAGCTCATGCTGTGACAAGTTTCTACATCTCTTCTGCGTACATATAAATATTTATCGGGCTGTGTCTGTCTGTTTGTTGGAAATGGTATCACGCGGATATTACAAAAGCGATTTTTATGAGATGTTCACAGTTTGAAAACTTAGGTCTAGGTTAAAAATCTGCGGTATGTCTTATGACTACGTGGCTGTGCTCCGGAACAATAAACGGTAATCTGTTGTTAACGTGAAGAGATGTTCACCAAAGATTCTTAATACCAGAGACTATATGTATAACATAAACGATAAAACTCAAACGTAACAATTTAGTGTCTTTTTCGTTGTTTTTGGGGTTAAAACATAGTTTGTGACTTCACGAAACTGCGAATTGTGCAGATAGCTTAACGAAATTATAGATTGAAGAATTTACACTAATACATGTATTTTTGCCAATATAATTCGGTTGTTCGAGATATTTTGATCAATCTTTTAATTAGATAGCTTCGAAGTAAAATATGCTCCGGTAATTTCGTACATTATTATTTGACCTTAAGGTGATGAGAAAGTTTCGCCTCAAACTCTGCGAAAAAACACAGGAATATTACGGACCCTATTTAATGAAAATATAATTTTTTTCTTTACGTCAAATGATTCAACAATGCTATATGTTACAGGAAACACCTCTCATTTAGGACCACGCTTGTGAAACTCTTTTCAGATACTTGTAATATCTATTTACGTAACATAAAATTGACCCATCGGGATACAACCTGACTCACCAAGCGCGATTACTTAGGCAAATTGTGGCATGGTACTATCTGTCATCACCAAAACTGCATTGATCACCATGTACGACGTTTGGAACTTGGCCACTTTGTATCTACCTCTTTCTAGATTTTAACGTGCTTGACTATCCGTACACTCAGACGTTTAAGGATTATCTGTTTTATTTTTTACTCATATAAACTTCTCCTATTTTAAGGCGTAGGATCTTTAAATTCGATTTATCTTTGACCTTCTGATGTTGATGTGGTGACTTTCTCCATGCTCAACATTATGCGATAAAAGAGGGATTTTTTTTTTTAAAATTTAATTTAACTGCAGTGGAGCACACGCTCCGGTGGCAATTTCCCTAAACACCCAACTTCCCCCTTTCCTGCACCCACCTACATTTGTCCTCAACAAATTTTAATTTTAAATTCTTTCAACGTTTTCGGTACATTATTCATCATTTCCCTTGGTAACTTATTCCATCCCTGATACCCTTACCTAAAAAAGAGAATTTTCCCACACCCTTGTAACTGGAATCGAGTGCCAGCTTGTGGTCATGGTCATCTTTTCTCTTCCATGCTTTAATTTCAAATCTTACACCAATATCTCTCCATGCCTCATCACCAGTAAACGCCTTGTACACTCCCATGACTCTCTTCATCCTCCTCCTGTCTAGCAATGAATCCCATTCCAGCTCCTTTATCATATCTATTACTGATTGCGTTCTGGGATAATTTCCAGAAACAAATCTAGCAGCCCGTCTTTGCACCCTCTCCATCTCCTGTATTTGATACGCAAAATGTGGGTCGCATACTATACTTCCGAGCAATAGTCTGATCAAAGTTTTGTAACCCAATTCCTTTACTTCTCTCGTAAATCCCCTCATCACTCTCTCCAACAAGTGCAGAATTTTGAAACCTTTTCCTACCACCTGTCCAATGTGTCCTGCCCAGTTAAGCTTGTTATCAAATTTAATGCCAAGATATTTACATTTCATTTCTTCAGCAAGCAATTCTTTCCCCACCTTATATTCATAATTAACATTTTGTTTTTTATTTGTGTATCTAATTAGCTGACTCTTCTTTGCATTTATCTTCATCCCATGTTTACCAACCCGACTAGATGTCCTGTCCAGATCACCCTGCAACTGTTTACAATCCTCTATCGTTTTCATCCTTTTTATAGCATTATGTCTACTGCAAACAATCTAATTTTAGATAGTAAACAATCAACACAATTATTCATTAGAATAATGAATAGCAATGGTCCCAATACGCTACCCTGTGGCACACCCATTTTTACTTCCACTTCTTTTGATACTGCATTTCCTGCCCTAACTTCCTGTTTTCTACCTTTTAAAAATTCTTCTACCCAGCAAATCACTTTCTCATCCACTCCAATGGTTTTTACCTTATTTACTACCATTTTAGGGCTTACTCTGTCAAACGCCTTTGACAGATCTAGTTCTACAGTATCAATGTGTCCTCTCTTGTCCATTCCATCTGAAATATCCTGTATATATCCCACCAACTGAGATTCGCATGAATATCCTTGCCTGAACCCATGTTGCCTACTGGGAAACCACTTACGTTCCTCACATATATTTCTGATGTGTTTGCATATCAATCTTTTCATTGCAAATTTGAGTTCTGTACTGTAATGAGTAAATGAATTTCTCAGGTATGGATGTGGAGGATAATAAGAAATAAAAATCTAAAATCTGATCAAACTAAGGCCACACCAAAGATTAAAGCATTACATTTCGATCAACGAGGTCACGATATCAATGCAAACTATCACTCTATCTCTAATGAACGAATGCTGTGCTATATTTATGCTGTAATATATTACTGCGGTTAATCACAATATTTCAGGCAATAGTATCTGTATCGCTATGACATAAAATGGTATAAATTGCCTCAATAATATATATAACTTATGACAAACATTTAATTTCTTCCTATTACTCGTCGAGTAAACCTATTTTATGTAAACGTTGTAACTGCTTTTTAACCTTGATATTAATCCATGAAGATGTGACTCACGCCATATCTGTTTATGTTTTTAATAAGTGTATTTTTTAAACTGGATAATATGAACTGGCTGTATAGCATATCAATGCTTGACTGAACAAATCCGCGGTTGAACAAATTCGCGGTAACATTCTAATTTCTTTTTAGTTAGTACCAGTCCAATATCCGGGTCATTAAAGCCAAAACAGAATCATGAATCAGTAACGGCTAAAACTCGTCATTGGTATCCCAGCATTCTCCTTGAGTGATTTTTAGAAATCATCAAAACCCGAAATCCTATAACCGGAACGGGAATTCAACTCGTCCCCTCTCGGAAGCAAGGCCAGATCCTTACAATTCATTTATGTGGCTCAGTGCGGTTAACGCTCTGGCCTCGCATTTGGGAAGACGGCTGTTCGAATCCCCGTCCGGGCATCCAGATTTGGGAATTCCATGGTTTCCCCAAATCACGAATGCCGAGATGTTTCCTTCAAAAGGCCATGACCAAATTCTTTCCAGTTCCTTGTCCTCACTCCTTTCCCGCCTCTAATAACCTCTACCCACTCCGAATGTGAGTGATTTTTAGTGATAAAGTTAACAGTAGAGACCCTAGTAAGATGTTGAGGGTCGGTGGAGTTAAGCGACAGAAAGTTTGAAGTAGCAGCAGTTCTCCTTTTGTTGCTTCGCTTCGTGCCCGAGAGAGAAGACAACGTGCCAGGGCAACGACCTCCGAATCTACGTCAGGCCAACAGGTAGAAAACGTGTGCGACGGACATTTGGAATCTCAAATTCTCGCAACTCACATCTAGTTAGTTCCGGTAGTGTACTGGCTAACGCGCTGACATCACTTACCTAGCATCGTCCGAAAAAGTGCAACCCTAAGTAGAGGCAGTTTCAGTTAAATTCCACAACCATCATGCGTTTGGTATGTTACAGGCTACATAAAGTACATTGAAGAAACCCATTTGTAGAAAGAGTGACTAAAGAATATTGTAGTACGTAAGAAACGTCGTTTTCTCGGTCTATAATTTTTAAAACATTTTTCGGGTATAACGTTGAAGGTTATTGACGAAACATAACGTTTCGTCTACATACTTTGCAATTATCTTCAGGACATTGGTGATCTGCACGTGTAGACCGAACGAGCTGCTGTGTTTCGTCAACAACATTTGGTAGCATACCAGAGAAGAAAAGATTTTCCAGAGTCTCCAAATACACACTTTATTGAAGAACTAATGATCTCCTGGTAATATGCTGATTTTACCCATTAAGGAATTATGAAGCAACAGACCAATCATTGCGGAAAAACATAGAAAAACGAAATCTGGATTGTTGCAGTGGGAATCGATCCCAAATCCTTCCAAATGCTCACCCATTAGGTTCAGTGTGATAGCAGAGTTGGTATCACACGGCAGTAATCTGAGGATAGGCGAGAGTCCAACGGGTACTGAACCAATATCTGATAAATATTTAGTTTTCCTAGGGAGGAAAACTTTGTTTCATGACTACATTGCATTAATTCTGCTGTCTGGTGTAAAGGTGTGACAATTCAGTAACAGTCAATTCGCTCCAAATAAGTGGAGTGTACCAGACATAACACAGCGAAGAATTGGATTGTTAGACAGATGAGAATACTGTCAGCCATTGGATTGTGCCGCATTACGTTACAAGTGACTGAGCAAAACCACTGGAAACGTTGGTAAGAATATTTTAAAAGAGATAATGGATCCCGGCTAATCCATGACGGACTTAATTCTGGCATTGTCTCTCTGGGCTGGGTATCTATGTCGGAACGTGAGAAAATTGATTTACTGTTTTAGGCACTGTTAAAAAGAAATTGAAATATACGTGTTAAGTTAAATCGTAAATTACAACCATGAGAAGGACATTAAACCTGACATCTCATTTCCTTCAAGCAGCAAAAACGATCTTAATTATCAGCACAATTCCTTGTATCTTGAGCATGGACGCCCAAAAGTCTTTAACGACGATGAATTGTGTATGATAGGATTTTATTTATCAGTTCAACAACGAAAATGTAATATCACTCTGTTTTAGATAACAAACCGATTGTGGTGGACGAGCGGTATAGCTATGGCCATGCATTCGGAAGGACACTGCTTCGATTTTCGTTCGACTCTATAGATTTTGGTTTACCGTAGTTTCCCCAAATCACTCCAGGCTAATACCGACATGATTCCTTCACTAGGTCATGGCCACATTCCTTCCCGTTCCTTACCCCCAGTTGTTTCCCGCCTCTAATTATCTCGACGTAGACGAGACGTGTAGTCATAAGCATAAAAAAGCAGATTACATGATCTTATGCAAAATAGAAAATGCATGAAAAGTTATTGGAGTATGTTAACGTTGGCTAATATTCGTACAACAGAATATTATTATTAATTTCCCAACAGTCAGCTGAAAGGCAGTCTACGGAATATTATTATCTTTATGAATAATAATATTAACAATTAATTACTGTAGAATTTATCAGATATCTCATTTACTAGTCAGTTAAATATATCTAAATATCTAACTTTAATTCCTGCATAATATCCGAAAAACCATGCAACCATAACTTTGATGGTAGCTAATTGTACTTGCTTGTTTTTGTATGTAGAAATCATCCCTTAATATTTCAGGTATTTTCAGACTTAAGATCACAAAATAATATTAAAAAAAAGTGAAATGGAATGTGAATTAGTAATTCTTAGGTCCTACTGTTGAAACTTTCAACTCAGTTATCTTTTAGGCAGACGCCAAAGTTGGAAGCGGAAGTAATTCTGATTCAGAAAGTTTAATGTCGCCTTTTTTGTGAATATTACATTTATTCGTAATGTAACGATTGCTGCTTTGAGATTCAAATGCTCTAAAACGTTGGAACACAACAGTCCGTACGTACATTCCGTCTTGATGTTTAATAAATTCCTGCTTATCGTTTCTGCACTTAATTCTGACAGCAGGCTCTTTGTTTACAATCCTTCTAAGTTAGTGAGAATCTTTCAAGAAAACAAATCGATAACGGATTACAGACAGAAAATATGCAAAAATTATAACGTTGATCTTTAGGATTTAGTTATTTAATCTAAAGTATGAATTTCAACAAAAATTTTACAGTTTTTATGTAGAATTTATTTAATGTAGTTAAATTGTCAACTATGCTACCTTATACAAACAACTTTAGTGCATTCACAAGTTTTTTTTACTATGTTATGTATTACTATTTTTCGCAAGATGATTTAATTTGTATTTTACTCAAAAATAGTTAGTCGCCTCTTGCTGATTAAATTTCATAAGAAGGAACTCTTCATTCCATATATTATACTGAAGGATCTATTTGTAAGAAACTTGAGTCATAAGTAAAAATCAACTTCGTTTTAGTACCAAACATTGGTAAAGAAATATTGAGGAATGACACAAGACCAATAACTAATCCGTGAGATTTTCTGATATGAATTAAGAATGGAAACTATATTACATGGAAACTATAATGCCAAGTTGTTACTGCTGTCACAGATAACACTGTACAGTTCGCACTTCTTAAAAATGTGACGGGCTGCTACGACAAAACAACGATGTAAATAATCTCAGCGTTCAACACGTGGCGCCAACCATTTTTAGCGGGCGATTATGAATTCATCGAAAAAGGTTTATAATTATTTTGTCCTTACCAACAAGAAGGAGACTTATTCAAACCTTCCTATTGTTTACATGAAAGCCAACAGGTACCGCGGCTTAACTTGGCGCCGGAACGAGGCGGGGGGAAACGTTAATTATATCGTGCGGGGAGGAGACGCGAGTGATCGTTCAGGGAGCGCGCGCCTGTGGGTGGACTACTGAAGCAAGCGGTGTTGCGGTTACCTGCCGTGGACCAAAGACTGTTGAAGCGAGACCCCGGCAGTGCGCTGCTGTCGTACGTCTGCTCGCGGAGGTACTGGCGCCGGCCTCGGGCCAGCATCCAGGCGGGCACACGGTCGATAGAGCAGGCTGCGCCCGACACAGGTGCGGCGCACACGGAAACACACGCGTCCCATCTAGTGATGTTCCGATACAAGTAAATACGAGTAAGTACTCTATACTTTGTTTCGATACCAAGTACATTTCGTATTCGAATTAGTTCATTCGATACTTACTCGGTATCGGAAGAAAAGTACTTGTATCGAATCAAAGTATCGAAACACACCCGGTGTTAAATTCTAAACGCATCAATCCTTCTGCGTCACTCAGCCGCGCCTACCAAATTAATTTCCCTCTGACGTCAAGTTGGTAACATTGAAAATCAAACAAAATCAGTCTGAGAATAGGCAACCGCCACAGACAATCTAATCTCGTATAGTTTATTTTAGGTCACTATTACATTGTAATAAAGTCGCACTTCGCTATGCCTGGCCTATGGTCGCTCCCGCGCAGCCCCACACAAAAACTAAAAGATTTGGTTCAGAGCAACTAAGTAGACCATGTGAATCGGAAGAAGAAGCTGCTTCAGCTAACTTTTTACAGGAATGTGACTTCTGGAAACATCACAAAGAGCTAGCCCACGTCCACAAAAAGAAAACTCACCGCAGTGACAAAGTCTCTCTCTACTTGGGGAGCGTTCATAAACCACGTAGCTCCATTTTGGCCTCCTGTGAACCCCCCTCCCCCCACGTAGCCAAACGTAGTTTTTGTCTCTTCCCTCCCCCTCCCCATGTAGCACGTAGCTTTTTTCACTATTGATTCCAGAACACATTTTGTACTGTTTCCTCCTGTCAGACTATCGTAAATTACATATGGAGGTAATTAAATGACTGAAATAAATATTTATATTCTGTTGAGTGTTCTGTACCTCATTTTAAATGTGACAAATAATATGAATGAAAAGCTACGTGGCCTGGCACGGAACCCCCCCCCCCCCACACACACAGCTCTTCAGCAAACCCTTCTCTCTTCCCCCTAGACCAAGCTACGTAATTTATGGACGTTCCCTTTCAAACACTGTAACGTCTCTAAAAAGAAATTCGTTTACAGAATGGGAAGAAATGAAACTTATATTTCCTTGTCTGTATACAACAGTATCTTATTGTTGAATCAACGTCAGTACCGAGTGAATGTTTGTTTTCTAATGCGTGTAAAACAATGACAAACAAAAGAAACAAGCTGTCCCCAAAATATTTGGAACAATGCTTTTTTGGGAAACCTTCAAAAAGCGAACTTTTTTTGTTTAGAAGTGTTAAAATTATAATAAATAAATATTTAAAGATATGAAAAAATCTTCATAGTTTGTTTACTATGTGCGCTTTATTATAATTTATTTGATTTTATTACACTAGGCAAATAAATAATTAAGCAAAAAGTGACGTATATTCTTACATTTCGAAATTAATTTTAAAAAAGTATCGATATGAGTAAGTATCGTAAGACAATTTGAGTATTACTCATTTGAGTAGGTATCGATACTTTGATGGTATCGGAACATCACTAGTCCCATCAACATGGTGCATCTTACCTAGAATGTTGATGGCTGAAACTTTGAATTAAAAGGGCACAGCGGTGCTATTCTTTAACTGTTTATACTATTCATCATCATCATCTTCATCCGACTCCAATTTCCCGGGTGCGGGGTGAGGGGGCATCCATAAACTACGTGAGGTGTTTTTTAGGTTTTCCGGACCCCCCCCCTCTTATGGTGATGAGGCTTCGCGAGATCTGGTCCGATCCCTCCGCCCTCTAGTGAGATCTGGCCCGTGAGACCCCCCCCCCCCCTAGAAATTGCCCTCGCAACTTTTTGAGACCTTTTTTTTTTTATTAGGTCTAACCCTTCCAAAAGCCGGCAACACCCCCAATTTTCGACGAAATATCGCCCTAAAATGAGACTTTCGCGTCATCTGTAGACTTTCTATTTTTTTTTAGTTCTACAGTCCGAAAATTTTTCCAAAACCTCACGTGAGATTTCCGTAGACACCCCCCCCCCCTTTTTGTGAGATTTGGTGAGATTTACCCCCGGATCCCCCCCTATTTCACCTCACGTAATTTATGGACGCCCCTAAGAGCGCTCGCCACCTTTGCCTGTCCAAGCAAGTTTCCTCTTCTTGGATTCTAGACCATGATGCACCTCTCTCCCATAGGTCCAGTTTCACGAAATCAATCCATCCCCTTCTAAGCCAGCCTCTTGGTTTTTTACCCTTCAGTTCTTATTCCAGCCATATCCTCGTTATACTTTTTTTTTAAATTGCTTTACGCCTCGTCGAAGACTAAGGTCATTAGAGGCGGAATGTGACTGGGGACAAGGAACGGGAAGGAATTCGGCAATAGCCTTTTTGAAGGAAGCATACCGGCATTTGCCTGGAGTGATTTGGGAAAACCATGGAAAACCCAAATCTGCATGCATGGACGGGGATTCTAACCTGCGTCCTCCCGAATGCGAGTCCAGAACGTTTACAGTTCACCCACCACGCTCATTTTGTTCTTGTGGGATCCATCCGCTTGACATGCCCCAGCCATCGCAATCTTTCTTTGGAAATTTTTTCTTGAAAGGTTTCATTGACTGGGATCTATTTAAGGATCACTTCATTCCTGACCTTGTCTCTTCTGGTTTTCTGTACTATCTGGAGCCTGTTTTCATCTCTGCTGGTGGTGGTACATACTTGAAGCCTGTACGTTATAATCGGCAAGAAGTATGAATTATAAAGTGACATTTTGGCTGTAACTGGAATGTGCCCACAGAAGGTGCCAAAATTGATGATAAAACTGCGCTCCTTTTTGTACTCCATTGGTAATTTCGTTCTGGGATCGACTGTCAGAGGTCACTTTACCGTCAAGGTACTGAAAATTTTTCACCCTGCAGATAAATAACATGCTCCGTATTCTGTCTGCTGACAGCCATTACCACGGTTTTTGTGCTGCTTATTTTAAGGCCAAACCATGCAAAAACTACCGTAGCAATTTTAATGGTGTTTTCAAATTTTTAGAGCGTATGGTCCATATTAAAATCTGAGAAAATAGCTTGTGACTCACGTGTACCGAGGAACGGAGCAAGAAATTATAATCATTTCGAGATGGAAGAAATATGAACCACGGATCATTCTATATTTGAGATGAACACTCCTTCCAAGAAACACAGACAAAACATCACACTACTACTCTCTGGATATTGTTTAATTTTTTGAGTTCGGTTATTTAGCTATTCAGTTTTCTGAATTTTAGTTGATTAAAGTAAAAGCAACAGTGCTTGTTTAGACAGATAGACAGACAAAAATTCCAAACAATATACACTTTTTGCCTCTCTATCATCAATAGTGTACTTTTTTTGGAATAAATTTCAAGTACTGAGACGATTGTTTAAAATTATTTTTATTTTCTGTATAGAAAGCAATCAATAGTTAAAGGAGCGAAATTCTGAAATCTATTAATCAAATACTTAGCAGATTACTTCTTTAGTTTTTCAATTATTGTAATTTGATAATAACGTGTTTTTAAAAACGGATACTTTCCCCACTTATGACAGAAATCATCCCGGCGTTACCGTCGGATTGTGTTGAAATATCTTGTTTTTTCAACACAATCTGGCGATAAACTCTTGAAGATTTCATTATGATAATAAGTAGATAGTACGACAGAAAACTGATCGTCGAAGGAAAAGCCGCAGATTACTGCTACCCTTAGAAAGTGTAAAGTGATTGGCAATTAAAAAAAAATTAAAAAATAGGGAAATATGCATGCAAATATGACCTTAAAAAAGGGTAAATATGACTCAAAAATAACAAAATATAACCAAACATTTAGATTTAGTATACATCAAAACATGCTCAATTATACATCATTTAATTTATCTAGTAGCCTAGTGTCACTTTCACGTAGAAAACATAATTTGCTCTTGTTCACTCATTGCACCATTGGGAAATTAAATTTTAAATCACTTTATTGAAGTCACTTTAATTTCACATAATTTACAGAAAATAACTCTTTCGCCTGGGCTAAAATACTCCTCTCCATATTCCCTTAGGTAACTCCGTACATTCGCACTTTCAGAAAAAAAAAAATCAACACTGTGCTTTTCACTGATCCACTGCAGATGTAACACGTACAGAGGAATTATTTTCAAAGGTATTGGTGACAGACATTGATTGACGCGGCTCGACACAGGCTGGTGCATTGTCAAGATTAAAATGCAAATTTTCATTTGAAATAGTAATTTTTCATTTTTAGGTTGGATTTGGTTAAGTTAATAACAACAGGTGGCCAATGCGATGTCCACGAACCTTCCCCGTCAAACGTTTTTTTTTTTATGAAGTTGTATATTAACGTCCAATCACATTTTACGAATAAAAAGCCTTTCCAATAACCAAAACATATGAAAAACACAAACTCCCCAATCGCATCGCCAAAGTATCCAGTTATTCCTTAGTTCTGAGCTTGCATACATTTGTTGTAGCCTAATGCTCAACACAAAATTAGAAGTACAGTCCGAAATTGCTTACGCATTACACAATTGTCAGTGGGATCATTTTTGACTCTCGTTACTGCCAAACAATGGCAGGTTCCGCAGGTTTTTTTTTTTTGAACGATCTTTAAAGAAAAGGGGCATTTATTATATTAAGTAGTGTAGATCAGAGATAGTTATGTAAACATGAACCCCCACTTAGGAGACCACAAATTGAGTTTTTTCCTTATTTGTTTTTTGCTTCATACTTCGTAACCTGTGGCCTGCAAGGCATTTCCGCCTTTTCTTGTTTCAAAACAAATTGGTCTGCCTCAAAATAAAGGTTGGCCAGAAATGTTATAGGGGGAGGTAAACTCGTGTGGTCGTGATGGCCTGGTGACAGGGTTTATTATCGGCTTCGCAATCCGCCTCACTCATAGCCGCCTAGCCTAACCCGGTAGTCCTACTGGGTATAGGGTACGTGCAGTTTAACGTGGATTCTGTGCCAGAGGTGGAGGACGGGTTAAGGGTCAATGAACGTCACCACTGTGACAGTTATTCGAGCCGGGGGCCTTAACCACTAGGCCATCAGACCGCTTGAGGAGCTGTTGAAAAACGTATATCTAACGAGTTATAACTAAAGGTAATGATGAGCATAAGTAGCTATGTAGATAAATAATATTAATAACAATAGCTGTAAGAACAGCGGGAGGAAACTGCGCTGTTACGTTGTCGGAACTGTGTTGTTGTTAGCCAAGCCGCCATTATCATCGCTAGCAAACAGCGAGCTTTGTGTGTGACGCGAGATTACGAATGTCGCAATCGTTGTAAGGCTGTAAAGAGAACGTACAAACACTGGGAAGTTCTGTTTGTATTTGACAGAACACAAAAACATCGTAAAGCTATACAAGAGTGTTTCCTATCAGCTGAAGGGAACGCCTTCATCACACATTGGAGTCACGTGATCGACTATCACACTGCAATTACGGTAAATGGAGTAGTAAACAAGCTTTACAGTAACGGAATAGTCCTCCTCAAAGTAACATTATAGTGCCATTTACTACATTTTTTAAAAAAATCTTTTGCTAATTGTCTCTGATATTATGCCCTATTTTCAATAGCTTCGGTATTTGGGTGCACGACAGTGCACCCGCCAAGTCGAGTCAACGGCGGCACTGCCTACCCTTTTCTCGAAGCGATTGGGACCATTTTTGAACCTCAATTTTTAAATTAGTGACCGCACACTTTATCTGTTATATTTTCCGTATAATTGCGTTACGTATTCTACTAGCTACGTAGTTATTAAATAATTTAATTACGGTTTTCTCTCTATTCTTGTCAGTTACAGAATTAACCATTTGTGCAGAGAATTGGGAAACATAAGGCGAATAGTTAGAGGCACGATTTTAGGATAATATCGTAGGTTATCCGACAATCAGGCGAAATTTCAGTCGCTTTATTATTATCTTCTAACTGTAGCTGTAAATGAGAGGATTTTCAGCATAGAAAGATCGCAATGAATAAACGCGGGATTTTCGTTTCTTCAGTTAATCATCAATTTTACACATGTAAAACAATCGCAATACATCCAACTTCAAAGTCAGGAAAAACAAACAATTTGAGAAAAGAATAACTAGAAGTTGTCATTGTAAATAAGCTTTACAACAACCCAGAAATTAAAAAAATCTATAAAAACTGTATTGGATTTATTTGAAGCATCAAAGGGAATTATTTAAATGTGTTTGGAAGCAATATGATTACAATTATTATTTTTAAAATTGAGTAATTCACCCATACGCAATACGAACAACTGCGTTGACGACCAAATCACTGAAGCATAAATATTTTGAGATACGTTAAGTATTAGAGTAAACATTATTGTACCATTACAAAACTCACTTTCTGTCAGTTATTTTGATTGCTGACGACAGAAAACCAGTAGGTTCAGACCGAGCTTGGTGGGTGAGTGGTTAACGTTCTGGCCTCGTATTATGGAGGACGCCGGTTCGAATCCACGGCTGGGCATCCAGAGTTGGATTTTACATGGTTTCCCCAAATCAATCTAGGTCAATTCATGGATGCTTCAAAATGCCATGGCAGAATTCATTCCCGTTCCTTGTCCCCCAGTCCCATTCCGTCTCTAATGACCTCGACGACCAAGAGGCGTAAAGCCAAAAAAAATGGTTAATTCTGGTTGATGAAGGCAGTCAAAAGTACGTTTGGGTTTATCATTTCCCCACTAGTTAACAGTCAATCCGCCCTTCCAGAATATGTAGCTTGGGTCCAAATTGTGTGGTATGGTGACTTACGGACTATGAAGTAAAGACGAATTAGATATTGCAAGGAAAATGTTAGAGTGGGACTTGAAACGAAAAACTGACCACAGGTAGAGTAAGAGTAAGATGGATCAAAGAAATTAAGAACAGTGTGAAGGACAAAGTAGTAATTAGAGAGATCTCACTCAAAGAAGAGACTTGGTTGGTGGAATCGAAACATAAGAATGTCTCTTGTTCCAAGTGGTTGGAAACTACCTACGATATTAATTACGAGTAAAAAGCATTAAAATAAACTCTGCCTACACTAAACAATTCAACGTAATTGAAACAACTCCATTTTAACGAATCTCTGTTGTGACAATCCCTATGTTACAACGTGTAAGACAACACTCGGTTTTGTGTCAAGGGTACGCGATAGAAAACGAGTATTTTCTACTATACCCCTTTCTTTATTTCTATAAAAGTACATAATTTGCTAGCGAGCTCTTGATTGCTTACCTCAAATTGTCCTATGTAACGAAGAAGGTAGATTTTTAGTTTTAGTACTCGTTCTTTTCTTGAACTGATATACAAACAGCCTCTCTGTACGAGCTGCGAACATTTTCGTACTGTCTTGCTTACGTCGCTTCCCCTTAACAAGCGGGGTCCTCTTACCGACGCAGCTGATCAGAAAATGTCGACTCTGACTTCCGCTGCTTCCCCATACAACTGAGCGGCTCTGGCACGGTATTACTACGAAACCTGCTTATACCAGGATAGTTGTTCTTCAGGGCAATACTATGCCAATTAAGCAGTTTTGCATTGTCGGGCTTGTTGTTGAGCAGATCGACACAGAGGCGAAATGAAGTAAATTGCTGGACAGGAAAGCGAAGAACCACCACTTGGGAATCTACGCAGTGTGGCCGAGTGAGATAGCCCGGATATCTTTTTTCAGGATTTCTGATGGGATAACACGATAAAGGTCAAACAGCCAGAGATCAGTTAGTTATGAAGCAGTCAAGCAGAGTACCAGTGTTTTCTCCAGCAGCATATCCAGGCTCGCTTTGATTCCATGTCACGACGTCGAGAAGCTCTGATTCCAACATGTAGCAGCTACACACTGTACTGAATTCTATGTCAACGAGCATGTACAGTTCTGTAATTCTTGTCATTTGTGTAATATATAATCTGTTGAATAAATTTCATTGGGATCGCATATATCCTTCTTTGTGTTACAATTTTCACAAACAGCAGTATAGATAAGTAAGGAAACAGAACTCAAAGAATTTAACAATTTGAGATAAAATTTTCTGAAATACGAAAGTCATTGAGCAGGAAAATTGCCTTTATTAGAACGAGAAATTCACTGAAATTTTTCCTCATTTCACTCATACGGCCTCTCTATGTTCATCTGCACCTGCAATATCCCTCCAGTCCATATTTTACAGACAAAACTCCTAATTTTCTATTCAATAGTGACATACTTAACATAATTTTTTTCTCCATTCACATTACATCTTCGAATCATTATAACATTTTCTTATTTACCGTTACATCTGAGGACGCATTTTATAGCTTTTTATTCTGACATATTCTATCTTTCTAAGGAACATCACCATTGCTGTATGCAGTCTCTTCTCCTTAAATGCACTGTGGTAAGTGGTTACTTAATTGCAATATTCTTATGTTTTGGATGCCTGTCGTCCGTGTTAGAAAGATTGAAAGGAAGTAGTGGATTTCGTATGATGCATTAAATAACGTACGTTTTGCTGATACGATTAGTATACACAGCACATCTACCACTCGTGGTGACGTAGCAGGAAGGACATATGGTAGCGTTCACGTAGTCCCGACATGTAGTTGCCAGTAGCTGGCAATCAAAGTTGCCATCTCGGATTGTGTAATTACATCTGCATCTCACTTCTCGGTGAAGAGACCATAAGAGAGCTGGAACGAAGCAACTACTTTCTCCACATAATGTTCTTAATGCACATTTTGCCTCTAGCTACACACATTTCTCCGTTACGAGTGTCATAGTTTGATTATTCAAAACGATTCTTTCGCAAAAGAAGAGAGGGGTACATGATGCATATTTAACAGTTACGAAAATTAAATGCAGAACATACTAAAGTAAATGCATAAACCATTCTTTGCCAAGACGACGTAAGGATTTGCTTAGAGACCCTAAGAAATATTATTACCCTAAGAAATATTATTACAATATTCGACAATTTTTTTTTTTAATTGGAAACTTTTGTGATCAGCATTAGTGGGATGAAACATAATAGGTAGTGAGTAGATATTTAAGTTGTGTGAAATCAAATGGTTATGAAGATATAGCCAGAAATAAAATCCTTTTGCTTGGAGATGGGGGTTACGCAAACGATTCAAATCACACATCACTATCTCATCAATAATAGAAAAGATGGATTATTATAAATCGATGTAAATAAGAAAAACACTTGGCTACATTTCCATCCATATTGAATACCAAACAAAAGACGTATGGTTGATATGGACAATAACAGCACTTTCTGCGTTTGTTAAATAATAATTTGAGTGGATAAGTGGTAATTATTGTGACTAATCCCTTATTTTAATTATTAAATAAATTGGGTGCCAGTGGAATTATTGTCAGAAGCTAAGAAATTAAATTTTGAAAAGTTATATTAATTACAGCAATTTAACATACAAAGACAGGCTGGAATATTAATATCATATGCGAATTAGATTAAATTCGCAATTACAATAAAGATAGAAATGAAATTTATTTGCAAATTCCCAAAATTGAGTGATTGGTAATTTTATTGATATTAAAACAAGATCTAACAAAAATGAAAAATCAAACGAAATCGTCATCAAAAGAAACTTAGCAGTTCACAAAGAATTTAACCTAATAGGGGTCGTGAACGTTTTCTAAGTGACGCGAACTAGACCAGTCCGGTAGTGAGTAACTGAGCTTGGATGGACTGTGGCGAGAGTTCCAGTTTCTTTACCGTGTGATTATAGCATAGTTTGGAAGCTGCTAGCTGCAATGAATCTTGACTGTTGCGGATAGCAGGCTTGACAGCGTGGGTTCTTTTGTTCTACGATGTGGAGATCGGTATGCGGACGTTCTATAGTCACCAGCAGCTGCCATTTCGTAACGAATCGTCGGAAATTTTTCCACTTATCATGCTGCGATCATCTACCTGATTCGTTAAAGTGGACTGCGACAATTTCCCATTCTTTAAGTCTAAAATGGACTGAATTGTCGATATGGTGATGTTTGGCAAATCGGTTGCAGCTACTGACTTCATGCTGAAGAAATATCTCGGCGTTATATCATAAACAACCGAACTGAACACTTGCATACCGGCTGCCAAACCAACGACTCTAACTTGTTATTAAGCACATTCTACCGATCAATAACGTAGCCGCTCGCTACTCTTATCACAAATCCGCAAGTTCGTTAACCAAAAGTCATATGTTTCTGCTCGCGATGAAATACTAATGTGCAATCAAGTCCCTTGTTCGCTACGCAAGGAACATGTTAAGTGAAGTCGTACTTTTCCTCTCTTTCCAGAAAACTTAGCACAGATGTGACTGCTGCTTCTACCGAAGGTGTCTTCCAATCAGTGGACTCTGCAAACCGTTACAGTTTTACGATTACTCATGATAATTGTTCGGTTATCCAAAGACAGTATTTTTCTGATAGGCTAGCATTCATCCCTCGTTTTCTCTCTACATTATACACATATGCCATTGGTCAGGTCACTCCCACTCTTGCCGAAATGTCACTGAAATTTCCAAATTTGACTTGGGCCTTTTCGACCAAGCACCTTAGGCCGTCTTTGTGATTCGGAAAATTTACGAATTCCGCTAGGAATTTTCACAAATTGTTTTTGAGTTCTCTAGCCTTATAACTGTATTCTTATCTCTCGCAATACATCACGCCTCACTTGTTTTATTTTCTGGTTTTACGATTCGTACTACTTGTAAAATGTTTCTTACTTAACTTACACTCATCCTAGATGCAGAAGCATACTTCAGAAACAATGACTTACGTGTGTCATTCTATAATTCTGTAAAAGTTTTCTGACCCAAGGAAAGTCGATGGTCAATGCAAAGATAAAGTCAGGATGAAATCATGGTGAGATGGCATCAAGAAACGGATTGGTATCGATACTACTACCGTGAAACTGTTTCACTTGGCAAGAGACTGAAAAGCTTTTGCTGTGTTGATCGTCAACTTTAGGAAGACCGGATGAATGACACGATGACTAAACTACCACAAATTGTAGCTGAAGCGACTGCGCAAGCAGTTGCGGCAGCAATGGCACCACGATAGCTGGCAAACCACTTCTTGACAGCAAAAAAAAACAAAAAACACGTAAACCAAAACAGCAATTAGGAAGGTGATGCCAAATAGGCAAGTACTTCCTCATCAGAATCTCTTAGCCTAAGGGCTAGGAGAGTAAAGAAGGAGTCCAGAAGAGTAAACGGTAACTGGTGATTTTATCCTCGTGCTGCTTCCCAAATGTCTGAAAGATTTGACCCACTTTCAGATGATGGTACTATGCAGGACATAGCCGATCTTAAATTGTTGACGAATAAAATACACCTTACCGATATTCTACCACCCTTCTTTCCCCTCTGTAGGATCCATTCCAAAACATGTGATTTCTGTAAATCATTTATTGTAGTGAAACCAATCTACCAAGACAGATACGTCATCAGCAGAGCCAAGCCTTCCATAAATGCAATCTTCATCTATTATCCATTATCTGAATTTTGGAAAGGATTCATGCACTCGATTATAAACACTACGCTCTGGCCTCGCATTCGGGAGGATGCCGGTTCGAATCACCGTCCGGGCATCCAGATTTAGGTTTTCCATTGTTTCCCTAAATCACTCCAGGCGAATTCCTTCCCGTTCCTGGTCCAAGTCTCATCCTGCCTCTAATGACGTCGACGAGGCGTAAAGCAAGATATATATATATATATATATATATATATATAAACACTGCAAGATATATATATATAAACACTAATCGGCACTATCACTAGGCAGATGGTGTCGTGTGGTATGGATTCTTGCGTACTGTTCTTTTTCGAATCTATCCTTAAGGCAGTCAAACCGAGAAAGTGGGTGCGTTTGGAGTTGTACAAGGTTCCACGACCACTCGCTAACTGTAGAGGCATGCGATCATAGCATTAGCATTCGTAAACAAAGGCGCGGAGCTCCAGCGTAAATTATAACTAGAAGGGCGACTTCGGATTTGCTGTCTACAATAGTGAGAACGTTACGCAAGGCACAATACGTCCTTTTTACGACTCCGTAGCAATCATGGCATTTTTTTTTTTTTTTTTGCTTATGGTTTTACGCCTTGTTGAGGTCATTAGAGGCGGGAAAGGACTGGGTACAAGGAACAGGATGGAATTCCTCCATTGTCTTTTTGAAGGGTCATCCAGGCAGTCGCCTGGAGTGACTTGGGAAACGATGGAAAACCCAAATCTGGATGCCCGGACGAGGATTAGAACCGGCGTCCCCCGAGGCCAGAACGTTAACCGCTTATCCACTACTCTTGGATCAAATGTTTCTTATCTCCTTCTCTCCCGCCGTACGTCGTAATTCCACCCCCCCTTCCACTATTTGCGAAGAAATTTCTAAGCAAAATGTGTTGAACTCGTCGAAAACAGATGCGTAGACAAACTCTAAAAAAAATTTTCATCATAAATATATATATCCGCATAAACTATCGCGAGTGGTATAATAAAACAGATATTAAAAATTAAATCAATGTTGCTGTTATAAGTTGTTTTTTTTTTTTTTTTTTTTTTTTTTTTTTTTTTTTTTTTTTTGGGAGATATGAGCGTGGGATGTCATTAACAATTTGTTTCCTCCTTCCTAAGATTTATCAACCAGATGATTGAAAAATATGTAGAAATTCAATATGATGGCACTTGATAAGGACTTTCTATGTTCAGGATACGATATTTAAACAAGTTTTATGATTCTCGCCTTATTTTCAATATTATAATACAGTAGTGATCGCCCAGGGGTCGAAATTCGACCTTAATTCATTAAGTTATTTATTTTCTTTCGTGAAAGAGTATGTTGTTTGCCTTAATTCTCTGTAATAACTACAAAATTAAAATGATACACTCCACGCGTGACCGTATTACAAATTTTAGCTTCTGAACTAACCATAGCAAGTGATGAAATGTATTTACCTGTATGAATGTTTTCAAAGTAATTATTGATTTTCTATTTACCGATGGTTCATTTGAATTCAGTCCACCATACACAATGATTTAAAATATTTATTTTTACTTATGGCTGGTAAAACTGCTTTAGTTTTATGACAACATTAAATAAATGCAGTCCATTCACCTGAAGTGACTTCTGATTCGAAATGTTTTGCATTGCAAAACCTACATTGTAACTTCGAAACTATAAAAATTTCTTGTAATGACATTTTGTGAGCATTTAAATGTATCCATCAAAATAATTTTATCATTTTGTGTGTTCACTACAGTAGAACTCCAATTATCCGAATCAATTGGGACCGGACCCCATTCCGATAATCAAAAATTTGAATAATCGGATTTTTCCCGAAAAAGGATCTATTTAAATTAATTATTGTATGTATGTTGAAAATGCCTTATTTTCCAAGGATTTTTTTTTCGTGGTTTTGCACTTCAGGGATTAAAATTTCGCACTACCACTCGGTAAACAATGCTGCAGTCATCCGAACTTTGGGTTGGTTTTTATAAAAGAGGCGATGCTTTATCGTAGTACGTTTCCGTCTTAATTAAAAAACTTATTCGGATAATCGGCGATTCGGATAATCGGCGATTCGGATAATCGGAGTTCGGATAATTGGTGTTCTACTGTATTTAAATTTGGTCATATGAAATTTCACGCAAATAGATATTCCTTCTCTCTATCCGATCTGTCAATGTTCTATATCGAGACATAATGGAAATAGATGCAAATAACTAAATGAAAAAAAAAAAGTTAAGAAATTACTGAAAATCAAAAGACCCTTCACCAAATTTTAACCTTTTGAATAATTAAAAGACCATTCAGTAACTGGCAGAATTGCTACATTCCTTTTCGCAATGTTCCTTTCATAACTTCAAAGATTAATTCGACTATTTTGTTTCACCAAAGACCACAGAGTATCTCAGTGTTGGAAATACACGTCAGATAGTTGGCTCTGATCCAATTTCACGCAGACACATGTTCGCGAATTTATTTTTTAATTAGTAATATTTTTGTAACATGTATTAACTATGCTTATTATTATTTTTTATTTACCGTTGGCCAAAGACACCAGACATTGGTAGAATCGCTAAGTATCGTTGCTATTAAAAAAAATTGAATGTAAACAACGAACGTTTTATTTAATTTAATTTAATGTATTTGTAACAAATATTATATATAGATTTTAGCTTGCTGCACTTCTTCTCCATATAAACTTTAACTATGCCAAATCTCACACTCCTCCTTTTGCGCAATATTATTAAAAAGGGATCCAAAGTTTTCGCTTAGCGTATTAATATATAGATTTATGCCAATATGATAAACGTATCTGTTGTAAGGAGATAACTAAATCGGAAAGATGTTGATGAAACTGAAAAACTTTTGTTATAAATACAATACAAAGTGACAGTTAATTTTGATGAATGTGTACTCAGTTACTATGTTTATTTTTTTTCCTCCTAAGAATTTTACATTTTTTTTTTTTTTTTTTTTTTTTTTTTTTTTTTTAAGAAGTTGTTCAGTATCATTTAATTGTTACAACAACCTTACATAATGTGCAACTTGAATATAGTACCGCGTTCATATGAAAGCAGGACATCAGCATATTAATAATACAAAAAATACGGACCAGTATAAGAAGCATGTTGGGTGACCGGTAACGCTAGGTTCGAATCCCCATAGTTTAAATGAAAAAGTGTGTTTGTTTCTAAAATTCTAATAAACCCTGAGTTACACGTCCCTCCATTTTTTAAAATTGTTTTGTTGTTTAAAGCAAAGACCATTATTTTCAATTACGGTGCCAGTTTGGTTATTTTGCGTTCTAGTTTCATCATCAAAGCATTGCAATAATAAATTCACATTTCACACATCATACGCGCTATGATTTGAATGTAAAGTGCATATTGCAGGAAAATTGCGCTATCATGAAAATTACTGACTTTTTCTGTCCACGAACTGTAGGGATCAGTAGCAGCTGATTAATAGAAGAGAGAGAGTTTTAGGTGCGTCAAAATTTCTCCATTCAGCAGTACCGACTATTGTGTGTGCACATGAAATATTTAATCTCATAAAGGTAACGCGGAATATGCAGTGAAGCATGCGGGGCGTACCTGTTAAAATTAATTAATATGCAAACCGGGGAGTAAGCGCAATTTGATACCGCTGCAATACACACAGCAGAGTAGGGCTGGGGGAGTGGTTAAGCGGGAGTTATTGCCAGGATTAAAGCAGCGGTCCCCTGCAAACTGCAAAGTGTGTGTTCGCCGTGCAGGCAGGAAAGCAACGTAAAGAAGACAAAACCCCGCCTCGTCTCGCGTCAGGGCGACAGGCCTGTGAGATGGTGATGGCTTCTCTTGGGAGGGACGCTAGACGAGATAGCCGTCCTTGTTACGAGGAAAGCGAAACACTGCTTCCCCAAGGTCTCACCTTACGAATACATGCATAGTTCATACACTAAAATCATGCCACTGAAACCAGAAATAAATGAAAGTGTATGGCATCAAATGCAACATAAAAACGGCTGATGTGAAAGGGATAAAACAAAAATCACGTACTAGGGTGGCCCAGAAACTAGAGCACCACATTTTTTTTCTTCACCAATTATTTATTGAACACAATGAAACTTATACACAAGAAAGAATTATGTTTCTTCGACATCCCTATTTTTCCACGTTATATCTCCTTTCTGTTCTATAGCCTTCCTCCAGCGAGACACAAGAGCCTGTATGCCCTGGCTGTACCACTCCATGTTCTCTTCACGAAGCCATCTCTTCACTGTGCAAATCACCTCTTCGCCATCCTCAAAATGTCTCCCACGAATGGCGTTCTTCAATGGCCCAAACAAGTGAAAGTCTGAGGGACCTAGGTCAGGGCTATAGAGTGGATCTGCTTTAAGATTAATACTTGAAGGGCAGATCAAGAAAAACAAAGATACTTTTATGGCATTTGTTGATTTAGAAAAAGCTTTTGATAATGTTAGGTGGGACAAGATGTTCAAAATTTTAAAGAAGTCAGGTCTAAAGTATCGATATAGAAGAATACTTTATGAACTGTATAAAAATCAAGTGGCTATGGTAAAAGTAGAGAATAATGAGAGACAAGCATCAGTTAAAAAGGGTGTGAGACAAGGTTGTAGTCTTTCCCCGTTAATATTCAACTTGTATGTAGAGGAATCAATAAAGAAAGTAAAAGAAAAATTTCCATGTGGTATAAGTGTTCAGGGAGAAAAAAAATCAGTATGCTACGATTTGCTGGTGACATTGTCTTGTTAGCAGAAAGGGCTGAGGATATTGAGAAATTACTGAATGGCATGAACAAAATACTAAAGGAAGATTTTGGACTGAATATAAATCAAAGCAACACTAAAGTGATGAAATCTGGCAGAAATGATACCAATACTAGTAGATTAAATATAAAAATAGGAATCGAATGCAATTGGAAAAGTAAGTGAATTCTGTTACTTGCGAAGCAAAATTACAAGTGACGGCTGAAGCAGGAATGATGTTAAAAGCAGAATAGCACCAGCAAAAAGAGCCTTCATGAAAAAGAGAAATCTTTTAGTTTCAAATATTGATCTAGGAATTAAAAAAAAAAAAAAAAAACTTTTTAAAACTCTATGTGTGGAGTACAGCACTTCCCGGTAGCGGAATATGGACTGTAGGAATATCGGAAAGAAGGAAAATTGAAGCATTGGAAATGTGGTGCTACAGAAGAATGCTGAAAATTAAGTGGTCAGACAAGTAAGAAATGAACGAGTTTTGGAAATGACGGGCGAGGAAAGAAGTTTGTGGACGAAGCTTACAGAAAGAAGAGACAGTCTGGTAGGTCATATTTTGAGACAAGCTGGATTGGTTAATTTGCTGGTGGAGGGAATAGTCGAAGGTAAGAACTGTAGAGGAAGACAGAGATTAGAATATATGAAGCAGATAATTGAGGACGTGAGTTGTAAGGGATATGTGGAGATGAAGAGGTTAGCACAAGATAGGAAAGGATGGATGATCGCATC
>JARYHS010013631.1:71285973-71405914 GCA_031002005.1 Vandiemenella viatica
AGTTTACCGGTTTTGGCTTGTTACTTAGGCCATCGTTCACCTGTCATAAGGGGCGTCTGTGAGTGGTTTTTTCCGGAATTCCGGACCCATCCCCTTCTGGTGAGACTTCGTGAGATTTGGTCGTACCCCCCCTCCGTAAAATCACGTGAGATATTGACGGAGACCCCCTACCAACGAATGGACCTCACAACCTTTTTTTTTTTTTTTAAAGGTCTCATGCTCCCAAGGGTGGTTGTACCCCCCTAAAGTCGGTTTTACCCCCCTAAAATCGACTTTCGCGGTTTTGTAGAGCCCTACCATTCTGCAAGAATTTCTAAACCCTCACGTGAGATTTCAGCTGCCCCCCCTCCCCCTTGGTGAGGTTTCGTGAGATTTCGCCGGACCCCCTCCCCATTCACCTCATGTAATTAATGGACGGCCCCTAACTTGCTTATGTTGAATCACCAGAAAGGTGTTTTTGGTTCGGACTCTATTTTAAGCTATACATGTTCTTAATCCGGTAGCTTAGGTTAGGTTTTTTTTTTTTTTTTTTTTTTTTTTTTTTTTTTTATTGGCACTTGGTTACAAGACCATACAGCCAGCACAAAGTTACATAATTATTACATTGTACTACTAAAGCTGATGAGTTTCATATAACACCATCTTCAAAACAATTTATAAATATACATCTAGAGATCATATTTTTTTTTTTTTAAACACTTTGAAATTATAACAAAATAGTATATTATAGACAGTAAAAGGTTTTTTTTTTATTTACACTTTTCCTTATCTCTATTAAGTTAAATTATTACAATCTTATTGAATCTAGGATACTGTTGATTTTGCCATGCTGGTTATTGTGCTTGCGCGGATATGGGGTTGAGCTGTGGTTTGGGCTTTGGGTTTGAAGTATAGTCATTTCCTGTTTTAACTTCCAGGGTTGGCTAGAATTCTATCCCTCCATCTTTTAAGTATCTGGCAAGGATATTAAGTACTACTCTGTTGTTGCTGGAAAGAAGGAGGGTTACGTTTGTCGGCAGGGGGAAGCCATTCTTGGAAAGATCTATCATCATTCGGTCCTGAAGTTGTTGGTACTTATTGCATGAAAATATTGTGTGATTGATGTCTCCTATTGCCTGGTCTGAGCAGTCGCAATATGGGGAATCTCTCAACCCTATTCTATGTAGGTGGCTGGGGAAGTTACCGTGGTTAAAGCGGGCTCTTGATATCGTGGTGATTAATCGTCTGCTACTGTTCCAGTTGTAAAACCAAGGTTTTGGAGATATGATCGGTTGAATGATTGCATAATATGAGGCTTTGATTTTTGAGGAGATCGTCCATTCCTCTTGCCATTTTTCCTTGGCTCTTACTTTGATGCTATGTGTTATATCCGAGATCGGGAGTTGCATGTCGATTACCTCTCCTTCATGGATAGCTTGTTTTGCCAGGGCGTCCACCCGTTCGTTATGCTCGATGCCGCAGTGAGATGGGATCCACATCAGAGTCGTCGTAATGCCAAGTTCCCTGTTCCGTTTTAACTGTTGAAGAATTTCCAATACAATAGTTTGAGTATGGCTATTCCACGTAGTATTTTTTAAGCTCTTTAGTACGCTGAGGGAGTCCGACAGGATGACGACTTTGTCCATGAAGGTACTTTGACTGTATCTGATGGCTTCCAGCAGGGCTTTTGCTTCAGCTGTGTAGATGGATGCCTCTTCGGGTAGCGAAAATTGAGACGATTTACCTGTGTTGGGACAGAAGTATGCCGCTCCTACTCTATTATTTCCAGTGGTTTTCGATCCGTCTGTGAATATTTTAAGAGTGCTATTGTCTGATTTTGATAGGAATCTGGATACCTTGTGGACCAAATTTCCGGATTTGTCTTCCTCCCAGAGGATTGTATGGACTCTTTCTAGACGAAGCTCGAAAGGTTCTTGAAAGATCGGTAGCATGTTATACGAGGATAATTTGTCTTTGTATTTTAGCCAAAATTTGTAGGCATTTAATAGGGGAAGACGAGCTCGACTTTTCCCTCTATTTGCTATTGTTGATAGTCTCTCGAGACGTTCATGAATTGGGTGATTATTGAGTGATAGTCTTTCAGTTAAAAACTTTTCAGATAGGTATGCTCGTCGAATGTGGAGCGGAGGTTCGCCTGATTCAACTAGCAATGCATTTGTGGGAGTGGACCGAACGGCTCCTAAGCAGGCTCTTAGGCAGCGTGATTGTAGCCTCTCCAGTTTGTTCAGGGCATCTTTTCTAGCGTTTTGATAAAACATGCTGCCGTAGTCGATTAGTGGTCTGATCAGAGATCGATATATGAGGAGTAAGCTTTGGGGGTGGGCGCCCCACCAGACACCTGATACCGTTTTTATTATGTTGAGGCGGGAGATGGCTTTTGTTATCAGTTGATCTATATGTTGGGCCCAGTTGAGGCGGTGATCCAGTATCATCCCGAGAAATCGGCCTTGTCTTTTCAAAGCTAGACTATATGGCCCCAACTGTAGGTTGCTGGAGTTGTAGAGGATTTTCCTTTTGGAGAAGAAGACCACTGATGACTTTGCGCTTGATAAATCTAGTCCGTTGTTATGTAGCCAAATAGTAAGGGCTGAGATAGCTTCGCTCAAAAGAGTGAGGACTTCATCCTGAGTATCGCTAATGGCGTAGATCACCACGTCGTCTGCGAATTGTAAAGAAATGATTCTGGTCGGAAGATGGGAATTAATGTCCATTGAGTATATCAAGTATAGAAGCGGGCTTAATATAGCTCCCTGAGGCAGTCCTTGGATGACTATGCGAGGACCTAGTTTGTTCTTCTTCGATCTGACGTATATTATTCTCTCTGACAGGAGGGAGAAAGTCCTGCCACAAATTTCTTCGGGATTCCTAGCATTTGCAATTTGTGCATGAGGATGGATATGTTAACATTGTCGTATGCGGATTGTATGTCTAGGAAGATCGCTCCGAGGTATTGTTTATTAAGAAATGTGAGGTTGATGTCTGAGGTCAATATAGCAAGGTTGTCTGTTGTGTTTTTCCCTTTTCTGAATCCTGTTTGGGAGTTAGGTATCAAGTTCTTCGTTTCCACCCACCATTCTAATCTATTTTTTATTAGTCGTTCTAGCGTTTTTCCTACGCAGGACATAAGAGATATGGGTCTGTATGAAGTTGCTGCCAGGGGGTCTTTGTTTTGTTTTAGCACAGGAATTATGACTTGCGTTCTCCATTCTAGTGGAATTGGTTCATTCATCCAAATCCGGTTGAAAGTATTTAGAAGTAGCTGCAGGCCAGATTGGGGCATGTTTGATATCATAGAATAGTGGATACCATCTATCCCAGGAGAGGTGTCAGATGATCGCTTGAGGACTTGATGTAGTTCTTTCATGTCGAAAGGCCTACACAGAAAGTGGTCGGAAGGCTCGTCAGGGGTTAATCTGAAGTTTGGTTCTTCCCTCGGTACTGTCGCAGGGGCGATTCTGTCCAAGATCTCTTCCAAAATCGATGCGTTGATAGCAGGGGCGCCCGTGTTGAATTTATTATTCTTGAGGCTTCTCACTGTGGCCCAGATAGAGGAAACGTTTGAGTTCTTTCCCATGGTTTCGCAGTAACTGATCCAGCTTAGGCGTTTTTGGTTTTTTAAAATCTTTTTGGTCCTGGCATTGGTCTGTAGGAATGCTATGTAGTGGTGCAGATCAGAATTCTTTCTGTATGCGGATAGTGCGAGACGTCTTTGGGCCACTGCTTTGGAGCATAATGGATTCCACCATAAAGGTGGACGGTTTTTCCTAGTGTTGTCAAAATTTTTCCGACGAATTGCTATTTCAGCTGCTTCTGAAATTATATTTTCCAAATTTCTGTAAGTTTCGGTGCCCGTGGAGTATTCATTGGTTTGGCTTATTTTTTCCTCCATTAGTCTCCTGTAATGGGTCCAGTCCGCTCTATTTATGTTCCATTGGATAGTTGGGTGGCTTGCGATATCCTTCGTGTATGAGCAGCCAATTGTTAATAAAATAGGGAAATGGTCTGATCCCATTGGGTCTCTCTGAACTTCCCAGTTAGAAATAGAGGCCAGGTTAGGTGAACATAAGGTTAAGTCCACAGCCGAAGGAAATTTACCTGGTTTGCGGAGCATGGTAGGGTTACCGTCGTTTACGATTATCAGGTTGTAATCTTCCGCCATATCGGTAATTATCGTACCACGTGGGTCGTTGTAATGACACCCCCAACTCTTATTGTGTGCGTTGAAGTCTCCGGCCAGAATTAATGGTGGGTTTATTTGTCCGTTCAGTTTTGACCAATCGTTCGGTCTGATTACTGAGCTAGGGCTGCAGTAAATAGACACTATAGTGAATGATAATTGGTTGGCTCGGACCCGTACAGCCACTGCTTGGAAAGGTAAATTGTCCGTGTTGAGTTGGACTGGGTCGTGAGGCACGGTGTTGTGTACCATTATGGCCACTCCTCCTTTTCCGTCTGCTCTATCATTTCTGTAGAGGGTGTATGAGTTAAACGTGATTTTTGTGTTTGGTTTAAACCATGTTTCAGATAACACTGCTATATCTATTCTGCTACGTATTAATTCTGTACTAAGGCTCTCTCTATTTGACCATACCGACCTCCCATTCCATTGAAGTATGTTTAGTTGCTGAGAGGTTAAAGAATTGCTTGTGTTGCTGTCCATAGTTGGGTGGTTTAGGTTCCGTTGTTGGTTAGTATTTCCTGTAGTTGATTGCCGATGGAAATCGGGTCGATTGGGCCTCCTGATCTGGCCACTTCGATCATGGAAGTGATAAAAAACAGAAGATTTTCAATTAGTGGAGAGGATTTGCTAGTTGGAGTAGTAGTTACTGTACTCCCTAGAGTTTGAGTTGAATCTATAGTTGGAGAATGGGTTGTTGGTTCCCGGAGGTTATTGATTATTGGGTTTATTGGGCCATCACTCCTCCAGAAAAGATGACTGGGGATATTGACTCTGTTTCCCGCTGCTTTGGGAGGGACCGGGTTTGCTTTTGTCCGGCGGCGTGAGATAGTATTTCGGATATTATCATGGATATGGGATTGGTATACTTGGCCGCTGTTACCGTCGTGCGCTATAGAGGCAGTGGGAAGTGCAGTTGGCGGGGGCGGGTGGCTGGGTACTGCAAGAGTAGGAGCTTCCTTTAGGAATTGATTGCCTATTTCGACAGGATGCGGGGTTGATGCTGCTATGTTAGCAAATGATCGTGGATTCACGGGTGGAAACCAGAAATGAGTACTGTTATTTACCATTTTTTGCTTTCTCTCCACTCGCTGTTTGTATTCTGGGCACACCCGGTCTGTAGATAGGTGGTTTCCTTGGCAATAAATACAGTGTGGCTGGACATCTGCCGTACAGTTTTTTAAGATATGGGGCCCTGCGCATCTGCTACATCGGGGTTGGCTTTTGCATTGGGTTTGGGTATGATTATATCTAAGGCACTGGTAGCACTGGATGACAGGTGGTACATACGGTTGCACTTCGCATCGCATTCCGAACAGGTAGACAAATTGGGGAAGTGTTTGTGACTGGAAAGTTAGCATGCACACTGGAAGAGGGCGGATCTGGCTACTATTTTCAACTATGGCTTTTTTTGTGAATCTCCTAACCTTTAAAACTGGGAAGGGAGAGGCTATTTCGCTTAGGATTTCATCTGGGGATAAATTGGTATCAATATTCCGAATTACTCCCTGCTTCCTGGTCATATAAAAAGGGATGTATGCGTCTAAAAGGTTGTCATTAAGTATCTTCAGATCAACTATTGAGTTAGCGGAGGCACTGGAGTATGTTTCAATCCTAATTCTGTTGCGACCGGTAGATGTAATATTAATAATTTCTGATCTAAGTTGGTTGTTACTTTGAAAAAGTATTTTCCCTACTGCCATGGGGTGGAGTCTGCCTAAATTATTATTTCTGCTTTCCACTATCACCAAGTAGGGCCCATTGTCTGTAGGTGAATACCTATTGCTTTGATTGTTTTGAATTAAAAGGTTATTAGGACTAGCTTGGTTACTAGTTGAAGCCGGCTGCGGCTGAGCTGTTAGTACTGGGGTTGAGCTTGAATCGTAAATTGGTGTACTTTCCGTAGTTGGTGGAACTATTACAACACTAGGCTGCGTCATTGCTTCTAAAGTTTCTACCTGTTGCACTTTTAAGTCAAATTGCTTCGCTCGTTTACTCACTGGATTTGGCTGGTTGATTTCCTGCGGAGAGCGTGAACGTGGGCGAGTGTGGAGTCGCCCTTTTGGAGTCTGTCGAATTTGTTGAAGAGCAGTTGGAACTTCCAACTGGTCGAGCTGCATCTCTTCGGTGGCTGAGTGCGGGTGGAGTTCAGGGTATGCTGGTTCTTGTCCGTGTTGTGGTAGATGAGCTGCTGGAAATTGGCTGTTGTCTTGAGGTGAGAGAGGGGCTTGTAGTTCTTCGTTGACCCAGGCTGTCTCTTCTGCTGCATTCTCCATTCTGTAATACGACTGTAACGCCGCGCCCACTGACTGACTGATTGAAGGTGAATGTTCGGAGTTTTCTGCCATAGTGTTCCGAGACTAAGTCTCTGGAACACTATGGTGCTGACGAGCGTAATATTAAGATTTCTTTGTACTGTTTACTTGCTACTTCTATAGCACTTCTAATAAACAGGCGGTAGAAACACTGTTGCACTGTAAACGAAACGTGGAGACCGACTTAACCCGTATGAGGAAGTTGCCTCCTCGGCTGCTCGAGTGGAACTGCTTAGGTTAGGTGACTACGACATACGCAAATTGCGAAGCCGGTAAGATAATTTAGACCACAAGAAAGTATCATTAACAGCTACCAGTAGCAGCAAACACGCCCAAAATTATATTGAAACTCGAATCTCTAACCAGTGGTAGTCAATTGTTTTTTTCCGGTGCCTATGTTAGTATTCATGTCTTGGTGAAACAGAGAAACTTATTAGGATTCGCCTATAATATTATGTTTTACGATTTTTCTGCTACTTAAGTTGCTGATAAAATTTTACTGCGATACCTGTTGTTACGAAAAAAGAAGTTATTCGGTTATTACATCTAAGTATATTATCTATGAGAAATAAGGAAAAAGAAGGGGAATTAAACTGTGTAGTGGATAGAAGGTGGAGGAGAAGATACTTGGCATAAGTTGAGTTTGGTTTCTGTGAAGTATCTATGGTGGTTTAGCTACGAAGCAGACGACTATATTCTAGGAGAAGTAGAACGCTTTAAAAAAGACGATATGTCAAGAGAGATAAATGTTCACATCAGTAACTTATATCCATTCGCTCCTGCTCTTAGAATGTTAATAAATGCTACTCAATTACACGAAATTAATACTAGCATTAACAGCTACCACTAGCAGCAAACACGTCTAAAATTGTATTCAAACTCGGCCCATAATGTAGCGGCAGTGAGTTGTTCTATCTCGGGCCTCTATTAGTATTAACGTGTTGGTGAAACAGTGAACTGAAAAATTATGTTATATGATTTTTCTGCTACCTAAATTACTGATATTATTTTAATTTAATACTTTTTTTTTTTTTTTAAAGAGTGATTATTCGGTTATTATTTTTAAGTACATTTTTTTTGTAATAAGAAAATATAAGAAAAAAGAAAGGAAATCAAAACTATGCAGTGGGTATCATCAATGTAAAAAAAGCCGTATGAGAAAATGAGATTGATTTTTGTAAAGTATTTATGGTGATTGAGCTGCGAAAGAAAGGAAGACTACTATATTCTGTGAGACATAGAACACTTTAAAAAGACTGTAACAAGAAGCTATTACGGCAAGGGAGATTTAAACTTTCAAATCAATAAATTATGTTCAACCATTCCTGCATTGATATTAATAAATGATACTGACTTAAAGCAGTCAAGAATAAGAGATCTGTTTTTTGATTGTGAATAGGAGAGGTGAAAAGTATTTTCTTTCTTGCGTGTTAAAATTTTATCATCTTTAGCTATTGGACAGTTTAAAAGTAACGCCCATGAACTTCTGCAATCTGACTAATGTGGCGGCATCCTGATGCGTCATGTTTAAATGTGGCAGACGCTAGCAGTAGTTTGAGAGTGAACAATTACGTAAATATTAATTGATCAGCTTTACTGAATGTAAGCACTGCTGCTGTTCATAAAAGATTCAATTTTGAAAACTATGAGCTTGATCCATTTACTGTTTTGGCAGAAGAGACAATTTATTAATCTCAAAATAGCAGAGGTTCGAACATAGGAAACCTTAATCTGAATACAATTTTGGGGTTTAGAAATTCTGTTCTTAATATCTATGCTAAAGGAGGAAACTGTATGCAGATTAAACTCTGCGAATAACTCGGCACCAGTACTAAATCATTGAGAAGTCAATAAATTTTACATCTCTCCCCTTTCAGCTGTTAAATAGTGTGGATAGGAGATTCTGAAACAAGACTTACTTACGATGAGTGACAGTAACAAAGAGAACACATTTATTTGCTGAAGGAAATTATCAACAAAAAGTAACAGTTACCAACTAGCATGGACTGTCCTCTGGCAAGAGATGGCATACAAGTATTATATTTACAGCACTCACACATCACAACTCTAGGATGAAAACTTAATGAACGTTTTCTAATATAGTCATTGAATCAGAGTATAATTATGAGAGTATCATGTAAATATTAGCTTTTGCTTAACTATGTACAATAATACCAAATTTGTAGATGGTTGTATATTAGAAATATATTCATTGGCAAATACGCAAATGCAAATAAATATTGCACTTTTCGAAGACAAGAGCGTTAGCAAGACGTAAGGAGGAAAATCTATACTCAGTTTAAAAATGAGGCAGTGAAGAACAATTTCCTAACTAGAAACTAGTGCTTACTTGATGTGACGAATAAAGGAGTTTCCGCAATTTTCTAGGCTACGACACCCATTAAATCAATTTGAAACCTAGAAAAGTCAAACCAATTGTCCCTCTATGCAGATGTTTTGATCTGACGATTTAGGAAAATCAGTCAGAAGAATGCAGATCTTCAACAGAAACATCATTCAGTGATGTAAAATCTTCCAGATCGTGGGAAAGTAATCTGTTTTCAAATTACGAATAATATATGGTTCAGTAGAAGAAAAGTAGCTACAATCGAAATGAAAAGTATGTTAAATTTGATAAAAATGAACAAGAATGTGATAGAAAGTCTCTCGAATCACCATTCTTCCCGAAAAGTTAGGAAATGGTAATTGAACTTAGATATACGGAGCCACTGAATATGAGCCCTTTCCATTGGATTTACAACCGGCTTTTGGAGAGGCAAAGGGAATTGCGAAGTTCTAGTTCATCCAGCTATTTGTATCAAACTAAGTAACGCTAGCAGTCAGAATATCGTAAACCTGTAATCAAATCTGCTTGAAAATTATAGTACCAGAAACTAGGGCATACGAAATTGATGGATGTGATTTTAGCAAAACTGATAAGTATACTGCTAATCTCCCCTGCTTAATGTGTATAATGTCTCTAATCAATGGAAATGAAAATGCTTTAAGGAAGTTATTTTTTTTTCATCATAGAAATGAACTTTATACTGTTATAATACTTTCCTGTGGAAAATATTGGTGAGTGTTTATTTTGGTGTCAGAAGTGGGGTTATTTATTTTGGTGTCAGAAATGGGGGTTGTTTATTTTGGTGTCAGAAGTGGCGTTCAGACAGTTTTTTTTATGTCGGACTCACCTCCTCTTGGGCTTGGTGCGCGGCCAGCGGTACTGTGCGATCTTGTGCAGAACCATCTTCTGGTAAGGAGGCAGCGCGAAGCACCCAGGCGAATGGGAGGGCGAGCAGGCGCGCTGTCAGTCGCCCGGAGCACCCCCGCCACGCAGGTGGTACAGGTGACCGGTCGCTGCTCTCAGCATGGCCTCTGCACGAGCGTGGACCACTGCAGGTAACCCGCAACACCGACTGCCTTACCACTTCGTCACAACACAACACTACTCAAATCCTCCCGTTTACTCCATGAAATGGAATGAACAGCGAATGTAGGACTTAGGGAAACCTGATTCCAATCTGCGTTTTATGGATCAAATTGGGAAGAATTTCAATGAAAATAGGCATTGCTTAAAATAGAATGTGAGCTATAGAAAGAACCGCATGAGTAATTAACTGTTACTTTGGCCACTAAAAGTCAATAAATTGAAGCCATGATTAGCTGGAATATGATAGACACTATTTGGGTCAAGTTTATAGATTAATATGCGATTATCCACTCTGTTTTCTAACTACACTGAAGTAACTCTTCCACCGCTACTGGAATTCGGAGATGGAGTATAGTTTCGGAGCATAGTTCCTTTTGCCACCTAGAATTTCGTCAACAGCAAAACAACAATAGTAGGTTGATTTATTTACTGAAATGAACGGTTTGTAGACGAAATGTTTGTTTGTGAGGACGGCTGGGAGTCATTTCTGCATTCAACTCTACAGGGGCACATACATCTCAACAACCCACCCGACATTTCAGCTATTCAGCTATTGAAAAACAGAGAACTAGTTCACTTTTTTACAAGTAAAAGATACTCTTACTGGGGACTTAAGGGTCAGAGACAGCGATGTCACGTGAGGACCGGAGGAGATCAACCACGGTCTTTGTTAAGAGACTGTCAATGCATTACCGGAAAATAAGGAAACCGAAACGTGGATGGCTGACAGGAATTCAAGCCTAAAGATACCACTCATCCATCAGGGTCAGTCAGGTCAGAACACAACTTTTGCGTCTGCTGCAGAAGAATTCAAAGACACACTGTAGAAATACTTGTTTCCATATTTAACTGCACCCGCTCCGTTGGTGCAGAGGGTTCCGACACCGTGATGTTGTCCGTCACCTGACAAGGGATTATCTGGTACGAGCAGTGGTGGTGGAAGAAATTTTAATCATCTTGACTTCGCCGGCAGAGTAAGAGAGGTGATGGTGCGTGGTTCCTAATCACTTAGATTGTGCATAAAAGTTGATGGTAATTCGTCCATAGGATGGAGATGTTAAACTTGGCGGCCCCTTGATGATTAGGCTCGATTGGGCCTGCACCAGGTTTCGCCCTCTTTCTTCCATCATCTTTCATTCATTCGCAATGGAAACAGAACGCTACGCTGAACAAACACATACTACAGTCAGCCTTACAAAATAATAACTTGTTTATATCACTGGGGAAGGCAAGGGTAAAACCACTCCAGTTAAATTTTCCAGGAAAGCTGCCGTGAAGTAACTTGCTGCAAGGCAGCCACCAAGCTCATGTCACCATGTAATGGAGACTATCGTAATATTCAAGATCCTCAAGGACAAAATATCAAGACAAATTCTCAGAGAAGATGTGTAAATCTGTTAATATTCCATGTATTCAAGCTATGAGCTATTTCGTCTGTAGTTCCTTTAATTATTTATCTGCAAACCAAGCTCGAAAATTTATATGTCTGGAAGCTTCGACTCTTTGGTCTACAATCTTCATCATCAGCTGTATTTTTAGAAGGAACATCTAGCAAGACACAGAGATTTGACAAAAATCAGAATAAAACATCGCAGTAAAAGAAGTTAACGGATTGGGTTGTAAACCGTTTGGTGTAACACTGAAATGTTTCAGATCTCGATGAAGTAAATCAACTTGGAATTAGTTAAACAATTTGGACTGTGGGTAAGAAATGTCACATCATGGACACACGAATAGTGAATTGTAGGAAATTGTGGACTGGAAAGGCTTCATTGAATTGAGGTGTCATAAGCGTGGAGGAATTGGGATTGCTGGAAGATGAGCAAAAGGCTACGACAAAACAGCTGAATTAAGACGATGGGCAGATGGGCTGTTCGTTTAGCAATGTTTGTGAGTCGTTAAGATAACATGCGGAAACAGTAATGGGATCGTTCTGTGGTTACTTTATGGGATGCAATGCCGAAGTGATGAGGAATTAAGTATTAGCTGTTAGATGCTAAATAAATTTATTAAATTTCATCTTTTTCCGACGTATTTCATTTATCTCATTTTTTTCCGTCGATCTTCAATTTTATTATGTTTCAGAAAAACCGTAACCTCTGGAAGATGTACTACCCCGTGCGGTAATTAGTTGCAGTTGCTAGATTTAAACTGATTATGAAGTAATTTTAATGCGGGGATTGTTGTTTTCCGAGTTAAGAGTGAATGGGGAAAAGTTTCGAAATTAAGCATCTGTTGGAAAGTGTAGGAATGTTACGGGCACTAGATTAGAAAATATTTGTTACGGAAATAAGATAGAAAAGTGATCAAAAATTAGTACTTGATTTCAGGCATGAGGCATGAGTAATATTTTCTCTGTTGACCAAGGAGTCAGGGACTGGAATCAGTTGCCCAGATGAGGTGCTCAACACTTTATCTCAAACATCGTTATAAATTCACGAATTTCGCACATCGCTTAAAGAAATGTGTAAGGAAATTTACAGCTGCATATAAGTTACATAGCAACTGATGTAAAATGGGACAAGGGAAGGCGAAGGATCGCCCTATTGAAGCCGAGACGCTGATGAGTAAAGGGTTGAAGTGAGCGTCGCTATCAGCAAATCGTCAAGTTTTGTGCTAGCATGTTTCGCATTATTATTCTTGTGAAACGAGCATTTTTGAAGCTGAAATTGAGGACGTTTATTTAAACAAGCTGTTACGTTTTCACAGAGCGACAAGATTTGAACTCTTTCCGGTCGTACCTCTCCAAGACCAGCAGAGTGGCGTTCTAGCAGTCTCACCCAAGCTGCTGGATTATGAAATATGGAACTGCAGTAATTTGACCTCACTATGTGAGACTAGACTTTCTATTCAGTTCAACACAGGATTCGTGCATTAATTTACACTGTGCCGTTCCTGTTGCGGGAAGCAGGTTCATTTGCTGGTGGAATCACAAGTGTGTTAGCGGCGCAGTGGCAGCGTGCATTTCCGGTGTCAGTGCTCAGAGAGCGTGAAGCAGGATGCGCGAGGTCTATGTCCGGACTTCCACATAGAATCAAACAGCGCTACGAGGCTCTCTGGAAACCCCGTGCCGTGTTACATTACAGCACCAGTTACCCTAAACGAGTATCATGAATCCGTGTAACTTGGAGCCAGCAGTATCTTTCTTCTTGTTCTTTCCAGTAAGGCCTACTAGGCCCACGTGGTAATTTAAATTCTTCATCCCTGTCTATGCGCTACGACTACTAGAAATTGACTATGATCTCTGTATAGATTTGCAACAACAATGCATTCCATTGAGCATTGAAGGGTGGTGACACAAAAATGGTTTTCAGTATTGTCTGTGTTCAATGACATCAAAGCTAATAACACTTTGGAGTCGCATTACGGAGGACGCGGGTTCGAATCCCGATCCAGCCATCTAGATTCTGGTTTACCATGGTTTCCCCAAATGGTTGAATTCCTTCCCATTCCTTGTCTCCAATCCTTCTCCGTCTCTAACAACCTCGTCACAGAAGAAGCTTAAAGCCATAAGAAAAAAATTTAATAATAATAATAATTAAAAACAAACAAAAATAAAAACAGAGATGACGTAATTAGGTACTCACATTATATAAATTTTTTTGGGAAACGAATTAGTACTTTGTCTACGACTATGAAGTTTACGTACGAACTTGTTGTGCACAACATATCTACCTTAAAGATGTATTCACGTAAAAAGTGGAGATACTTTGAGAGGAAAAATTGGAAATCTTTGACAGGTCACCTATATTATTGTTGACACTAGCACAGATAAGTCTGATTATTTTGCAACTTTGATGGGTTAACTCCGAGAGTTTTCTGCCTCTTATGGAACCAATACGTATTTGAGGTACCACTCACAAGTAATCGCTATGACGGGATTGTAAATAAATTTGTAAATAATAGGTTTTCACAGCATAGATATTTGGGTAATTTTAATTATCTTGTAGTAATATAATTATTTGTAAGTTGGCAGTACTGAGCCCACTTCAGAGAGGAGGTGGTAATGAATATGGCGCGGAGTGACTGCGAGTGATTGTAATGTCAGGGCAGTAACGATTTTTTATTGGTTTATATGAGTTTTGAAGTGTTAAATAAATTGTGCAAGTAAGAATTATTGGTGGATTTAATTTCAAATTGACACCCGCTGGGCAAGATAAAGAGTGTAGTCGAGAATATTTCTCTCATCAAGTAATAATATGCGAGGAGGTAGCGCAACCGCAAATGCAACACTTTGGGCCATGTGTCGCCGGTAGCGGGCTATCTGCCTTCTAATAGTTATTAAATACACACTTTTAGTGAATCGCGGAGTAATAGTAATAGTAATAGTAAATATTAGTAAGGAGGACCTCGGAGTTGGGGGCTCGTCCCCTCTAAGCGTGACTACTTCCGCAATCCTACACTTCCAATAAAACCACTTGGCGCACATCACTTCCCGTTAGAAACGCCAGGGGTGCGGTAATCGACGTCGTCACGCGAAGTGAGGAATGCGAGTCGAGTCGATAAAACGATTTTCCGGCACACTGGGTCAGTCGTCATCAGCATCACGCGAGGTAACTATGTAGACATCAACTGACTTTTCCCGTCCCACATCACTGACTAATAGAGATCACTAACTCAGTGTTTAAGGCACTTGCTATCATCATTGTAATTACGGATTCAAATGCTGGCGTGGATTTTTAAGAGCTCTGCTTGGTCATATGAGCTACGTTAGAATGCTCCGTGGTTCGGATGTAGTTCCAGCCATGACGGATGTGGAATGCACAGCAAATCAGAATGCTGTTAACAGTCAACAAAACTATACGAATTTACTTTACTTCTGCAAACAAGCGATTAATATCCAGACGTAGAGTTTTCCATTTTTTTCACCAAGGAAAGAGTTTATAAGAATTATTGTAAGTTTGAACGACTGGTATCATATGTATTTAGTGACAAGTGCTGTTTGTGTTGGAGATGAAAAATGGGTGTAAAGCTTGGTTTCGACCCACTTAAGCCTACTCTTCCGAAAGACCTCCACCAAGTTTTTACGTGTGCATCCGACGGACGAGTTAGCATCAACAGTGTCAAATACTCTCATTCCATACCTCTGCGGAGAGATTTGGGATTTCATCCAGGATTTCCTAGCTCAATATAGTCATTGGGCACAGGTAGATGAGTAATGAAATTTTTTTCTATCACTAGGGCTCGTACCAGCTCACCCCTAATTAGGCGCCAGACACTATTATGATGTCACAACGACATGAGCCAGCGGGGAGAACAGTACTAATTTCTAATTTGTTGCACAAATGTTTCCAAGGCGCCATGTCGGATACTGTGATTGGACAGAGAAAAGATGAAATTTGTGGTAGTACCGGAGAAACTGACGCGAGTAGACAGTCTGTATAGTGGGGAATCGAGATAGGTGACACAGACACACACACGATAAACTGAGATCTAAAATGAATTATCGCTCTTCAGTATTCTATTACAAGGGGGCATCCATAAATTACTTGAGGTACGATCCCTCTCTCTCCTCTGGTGAGATCAGGCCTGTTAGAGACGCCTCGCAACTATTTACCCTTTTTTTTTTTTTTTTTAGGTCTCAACCTCCCCACTTTTCGACGAAATACCCCCTAAAGTCGACTTTCGCGTCATTTGTAGTTTTTTTTTTTTCTTTTAGCTCTGCAGTCCAGTAAGAATTTTAAAAATCTCACGTGAGATTTCCGTTGACCCTCCCTCCCCCTTGGTGAGATTTCGCCGGCCCCCCCCCCCCTATTTCAACTCACGTATTTTATGGACGCCCCCGAAGGACGGGGGCGATTGATAATCATAATGTCATTTATTGCGAAAGAAAAAGAACTCTCTTTCAACGTTCTCCAATCCGGTTATACTGTAGAAAATAAGCAATCTGCCAATATTTTCATTCAAACATTTCCCCGACGCATGTTTGGCTTTAATGAAGCAAATTTGAATATGTTAAGCTTCGTATCAACGTGTAAGTGTTTGATTAAGATGTTACTTGGAAACACAACTTTTAAGCCATACTTAGGTCTGGAAACGTGGAAATACAGCGTGGGCAGACTGCCTCAATACAAACCGAAAACATCTCTCACTCCCTTCGTAGCTACAAAAATAGTTATGTTCTTTCATTTTAAATATTAAGTTTATAAAATGATTCGATTTTGATCAATTCAGCACGTATATATCAAGGCAATATAAGAAGGACTTTGTCGTTGCTGCCTCACAAAAACATGGCGATTTTATTTGAAAACTGTAAAACTTTAACTTTTGCGAAACTTTGTGAATGAGTTTGTAATGACATTCTGTAAAGTTATCATTACATCTCAGAATAATATATAGAATTGTCTGAGGTCGAGAACATTTCAGAGTACCGTAGTATCATTATACCTGTATCAAGTTTCGAACAAGTAATTCAAGAAACGCATCAAAATCGAATTATCCGCGGAAGAATTTTGTTAGAATAATATGATTACACTGGAGCTGGTGTCTGAAAAAACATATCATTAGCAAACAGAAGTACGGGCGTTAACAAAATCTGAAATGGGAAATTACAAATTTTGCACGGAACATTGAAGCTAAAATGTACAACAAGAATGTTGTGCTCGTAACATTCATTCAGCCACTTCTTGATAACACGAGTATTCTGCCGTGTGATGTGGTTACGGAGAAAGCTGATCAGTTTGCTAAAGCTGCAACTTTAAGCTAGTGGCGCCCATACTTAGGTCTGAAACCAGTGTTTGAAAGTACTCGTACGTGACCTTCGGTAGTGTGGCAGTCCTCTTAATCAGACAGTCGCTAACGAAACAATCCTCGTTGTGAAAGGAGAATCCGATATCTGTTCTTCTAGACAGATTTCACAACTGCACATCCAGCGACCCCGCTTCTTGCAAACAACCAATAACCGTAGCCGTACTGAACGTGGTGGGTGAACAGTTAACGCTCTGGCCTCGCATTCGGGAGGACGCGGGTTCGAATCCCCGTCCGGACATCCAGATTTGGGTTTTCCATGGTTTCCCCAAATCACTCCAGGCAAATTCCGGGATGCTTAAAAAAGACCATGGCCGAATTCCTTCCCGTTCCTTGTCCCCAGTCCCATCCCGCCTCTAATGACCTTAGCCGTAGACGAGGCGTAAAGCCATAAGTAAACAAAAAAAACAAAACAACCAAGTAATCAGTAGCCTGCCGAAAATGATCACTGCTATGGGTATACACATCCTCGCGCCAATATGTGGACATCGCGTCAGACGTGCTGGAAGCCGAAAGTGAATCTTTAGCAAGGAAGGCATCGCAGTCGTTTTTCGGCAGCAGATTTGTGGATTCCGCTAGCTGGCTGTGTGTCCTGCTGTTGATAGCGAGCTAGTAACAGTTCCCTTACCACATGTGGCTGTTTCCACATGGTCAGGTGGAACCTCTGCCACCTCGGATCGCTGTCAATGCCAAGTGCCGGTCCCAATGATCACCAAGTTACGCCAAAGATGACTTCAGACTTGAGGAATGGCTATGCATGCAGACGTTAGTGGAAGCAAAAATTTGAAAGTCAAACTATATGGATCTCCATCATCTCCTAGAAGACATATGACCCAGTAACGCCCTGAGATCTTTTGTTTCTGTCTTTACAGACAATTAACTTCAATAGTCCACGTAAACAAAATTCAACAATATTTCTTTCGTTACTCATGAGATAACTGATTTCACATTTTAAGAAACTCGTCAACGATTAATATGAAACGAAACAGACTGCGACCTGATAATTATTTAATTTAATTGCGTCGGAGCACATGCTTAATGAAGATCGAATGGTCCTCGGTTTGAATCCCTATCTCGGCGGGGATTTTCAAGTTCACCAGAACGATTCCGTGGTTCGGATTCAACGTTCGTCTTTACCGGTAGGATTACCGGCTTAGGTTAAGGCAGTCACGACAGAGGCGAATGAGCGGAAAATTGAAACTTCTTCTTCCAGAATATCCCGATCAATAATACCATACACATTATTATTTATTAGTATACATAGCAATGGATGCAAACAACAATTTTACTACTAAAAATTTCAGTACAATTTGCACTCGTTCGTTGTTTCTGAACTATGCGGTCGAAAATTTAAGACAAAAAACTTTAGAAACTTGCTGTAGTAAAATTTCTCTTTAGCTTAACGCTAGGTAACAGTGTGATTCCTGTCAAAATATTAGCTATCGTTGTGAGTCTATTCTCGAATACTAGGATGAAATCCGTTCTTCAGCACGACTTTATGAACTGTCTTGTGTTACATCAAGATCTGTTGTTGCACTGTACATTTCGACATTGTGATGTGTATCTTTCACAGTTTCACTTATCGCTGAGAAAATGGAAAAGTCTCACACAGCCAGATGCTGTGAAAAGAACGAGGGCTCTAGTGCGGAAAAAATTTCTGATAGACATCATGCCGTGGATATCTGACGCAAGAGCCGGGCATTGCGAACACAGAATCTTTTCTTCTTTATTTTTTCGTGTAGCCTTTTCAACTCAACATACCAGTGTATCCACTGCGTGGTACCACTACACTATTCAATATCTTTAATGCCTCCAAATTTTGAAAAATTCCTGCAGGAACTCCGTTCTTCGTCTACAACTACAGAACAATTAATTTTGTACTTAGCAATTTATTTATATTTCTATGGGCTTCTACAGCATAATATTTAATTTTTTTCCATTTTCCTCTCTTTTTTGTGAACTTAATTCACGTAGCAAGATTTTGTTCTCCTGTGAATCTCCCCCCACGTAGCCCGTAGCTTTTTTTCCCCTTTTGATTCTAGAAGGCATTTTGTACTGTTTTCTCGTGTCAGACTATTGTAAATTACATACGGAGATAATTAACTGAGGGAAATAAATATTCACATGCTGTTGTATGTTCTGTACCTCATTTTAATTGTGAAAAATTATATTCCCACGTAGCACAGCGTAGCCTTCCAGCCAACTCCTCACTCCCTTAGAACGATCCACGCAGTTTATGGATGCGCCCTAAGATTGGTTGGAACCTCCCGAAGGAAACATACTAAGCCAGTGCCAGAGGTAGGACCACCAGTTCCTTTCCTCTGGAACTACAGTCTGACGTTCTGCCGTAGCTCATTTGACCAAATACAACTGTAAAAAAATTCCTGCACCAGCCGGGTTTTGAGCCCAGGACCGGGTCCCGATTTTTTTATATAAAAAAAGAAAAAAAACATACGCTTTAAGTACTGAGCTACCAGACAACTCTTTTACGTTTTATACAAAGTTTTTTTTTACTTCTTGCTTTACGCCTCGTCGACGGTTAAGGCCATTAGAGGCGGGATGGGACTGGCGACAAGGAACGGGAAGGAATTCGGCCATGGCCTTTTTGAACTAAGCATCCCGGCATTCGCTTGGAGTGATTTGGGGAAATCATGGAAAACCCAAATCTGGATGCCCGGACGGGGATTCGAACCAGCGTCCTCCCGAATGCGAGGCCAGAACGTTAACCGTTCACTTACCACGCTCAGTTTTATACAAAGCATATTCTGACATTTGAACAAATTAATCTCCCATAAACTTCAATGAACTAAATTATTATCTGTATTTTCTTGAAATTAATTAATTAATAGATGTGAAAGTTAACTTTACAGTTTGTCCCTGTTTTTGAGGCGAAGTACTGCCTGTCATCTACACCTTTGTTAATCGAAGAGTAAAAAGATAATTTTTTCGCACTCGCCTCTTAATCCTTCCATCCAATCGGGCAGATTGCTTTCGAAACTGCGAGCTCGCTATTGGTTGCCTTTCCTCGCGTTGTTTCTGGAACTATGTCCTTTCTCTCTTTTAACGTTCGCCGTAACCTAAGCCGTCCGGCTCACCACGGCAAATTCCACCTGACCGACCAGCCGCATTGTTCCCGTCTCTTGGGTCGATAGCTTCCGCTGTCTGAGTTTACGGCGTCCGAGTCTGGATTTATATCGGAAGGCGTCCTCTCAGACGGGCAAACACAAGTCCCTCCCTCTTTCCACTGCGAGACCCTGTGACAGGCTGTCTAACTTCCGTCCATGCCGACCCCGGCAGCGTAGGGGTAGCGTGCTTGCTTCGCGTTGCAGGGGTCGCCGGCCGAGGGCATGGGTGGTTTTAATTAAGTGTTGTGTTCGTGTTGTGTTCGTCTTGTGTCGTCCTTATAAAAGAGAGAAAACAATCACACTTGGGTGAAATCTATACATTGTAAAAACGAAAAAACACATTGAGCTGGCTGAATGGCTAACATGGCCGAATGCCATTAAAAAAAAAAAAAAAAAAAACTTCCGTCCAGTGGTCGGTCGGGTAAACCCATGATTCTAAAAATTTGTCAGGCATTTAACTTTACCCTTACCTTTAGTAATGCTTTTTTTAAATTTTGTGAACTATGGTTTCGATTTAAAGCAGTTTTTTGTTTTGTTTTTTATTGTAACTTAAAAATAATCATTTATGTCCTTTGTTGTTCCATCATTCTGACGTCCTAAGGAAGTCAACACCAGTTGGACGATTTATTAACAGCTGTTTCTGATTATTAACCAATCCATACGGTATAGCCAATTATCTTCTCGGCAACTTCAGACCTCCATGGCATCTTTGACCACTGAATAGGTTTAGTTTGGTACTAAACAAAATATTTCGGAAGATTCTTGTAAGTTTTGCTCTAAAAGTAAAAAGTAAAAAAGTAATTTTTCCAAGAATCTTCTTAGAATATCTTAGATTAATTGGAACTTTCTTCCATGTCGTTTCTAGAAAGTAGGGAGCAATGCGTAGACATGAAGGGTGTATATACAGATAAAACTCAGAAATATGAATGTTAAAGCATGGTGTCCGTTAGAGATCAATTCTTTCCCCGTCTGTTGTTACGTAAATGATAGTAAAAATGTGTTGTTCCCTGTATATTACACTAACATATCTTTAAAAGCCTCATAAGTTCAAAATGAATTGAAATATTATAAAGGCTGCTATTTAAACTGTGATGTCAGAAGGGGAAACAGTCAGTTTTTGAAATCTTTTCAGTACTGTATTATAACCTAAAAAAATGGCAAAAAGTAATGTCAAAATACAATGTTTTGCTTTTTTAAGTTAGTTTGAAATTTGGCCCAAAAATGCTTATAGCTGACGTCACTTGTCAGGTAACGCTGCTGTAAACGAAACAGTAGTTTGGTAAATTCTTCGATGAAATGATTTCTAAAGATAACAAGGGGAGTTTAGTGACTCAATGTGTAATAAAATCAATTAAAACTCTAGACATTTTGTTTATTCACATTCCAAACAAGGAAAATATGCGGAAAAGTTGCCATAATTTGCACGATAGGATCCAGAATATTTTTCTATATAAACTTCAATTTAGTTTTGTGAAAACAACGTATAAACTTGTAGGACATATAGAAAATTCTACAAGGATTGGAATATTACATCCAGCGATTGTCGGGAACAGCTACAGAACATAAACTGCAAATTCATGTTGAAAATTTTTGACTGCACTTCATGTCGAAAATTTTTAACTGCACTTCATGTTTGACTGCACTTTCAAGTTATGTAAAAAAAGTTAAGATAGGAATTATGATACAGACAGAAAAACATAAATTTTAGTAACAGTAGCTGCAACGAATAAAGAACTTTTATCCGCATGTGCACAATTTCTCTCAAAATTCTTTAATTGAAGACAGGCCTATCTGCACTATTAAAATATTTTCTTAATCGGAAAATTTGGAATCGAACGAAGAGTATTTTTAAACAGTAAAGAAAAATTTGGGGTAGAAAGAAAGTGGCATACTATGGAAGGGGTTTTTTCTGCATCACTTCCTGATGCAAAATCATGTTTATTTTATTTCGTGTATTAATAACTTAAGTTTTTTGAAGTAATTTTTCACTTGCAGTTATTTATGTGAACATTTAAATATCCCAATAGGAAAATAAGAGAAACAAGGAGCATTCATTTTTCTGGAAAAAAATTCACGTTTCCTTCAAAAATACAGGGAAAAATTAGACCAAAGCAACAATTTAGTGGCATTAAACATTTGTAATAAAAATACAAATAACTGCTCATGTAGAATAAAATTCGTCACAAAAAGGGAAAAAAGTTTTATCATGAAGATTCGAACCCCTGTCCGTCTAGCCCGTTATTCTAATCACAAATTCACTGAGCGAACTGTTAGGTTACATTGATACGCAGGGTACTTAAAAAAAGTATCGAAGGTGATAATATGCATCAAATCAATACATAAATGACTCATAACTTTGGGCAGCAAACAGTTACTTTTGAAGTAAGCAACAAATGCACAATTTATGAAGTCGCTTCAATCATTTATAATAACTCTGTATGAAGTTTGGATCAGGACTTAAAGATATTCTAAAAAGCTAATGGACCGTTTCGGTTAGTTTGGCGTCATAATGACTCAATTTATTAGGTTACAGTGTAGCTAACGGTAAAATTTTCTAGCGGACGGCGAATCTTCACCTGAAGATGGCGACAGAGATTCCGATAGCCCAAATATTGTGTGAAAACACTCTGCTCACTCGGCTAGCCATCCGAGAAGACTATATTAACATGTTTCGTATTTGCCGTATTTATACCCTACTTTACTTACAATATTTACAACTTAAGAAAAGTAAAAATAATAATAATTAGACAAAGTGCGAAATTCTAAATCTAGGTATAAAAGTCATAAACATAATTATGCTCAGTATGCTAAGGAAAACTGCAACAAATTATTAAAATGATTATAGAGATTAAAGAATAGGTTTTAAACTAAGCAAAGTGTATCTACAAACTGTGGCAAAATATCAATTCGTAAAGACAAGAGTTGAAACTATGAAATTAAGATACCGTACTCTATTCCCAGTACAATTAAAAAGTTATGTCCAACAATACCAATGAGTAGAGGTTAAAGTCCTAGTTACAAAGCACCGTGGACAGGTAAATTCACTACCAACTAAATTCAACAATACTGATAAAATAAAGCTCTAAATACTGAATCAACCTTATATTCCAACGAAATCAAAATAAAGCTGATATAACAATGTTGTTGAGTAGAAACATAAGTTCTAAGTAGGAAGAAAAAGCATTATATGCTACTGAAACAAAATAGGCAACCAAGTGCAACAATATCTAGAATTAACGTCATAAGCATGAAGAAAGCATAGCAGTCAGAGGGAACATAATCCAACAGTATCGTGGCAAGGAGATTAATCTAAGATAGTAGTAAAAACATTGAATTTCACGGACGACGAGGCACAGAACCACTGTTCTAAATATGGAACAAGCAATGAGATTTAGTAGTAAAAACTAACTAAATCAAGCAATACAAAGTAGATGAGATCAGAATTCATGCAAACACTTTTTTAATTGTGGAATTATTTTATGTGAATGCGGCTGTAAAGAAAATTGAACTACTGTGAGAATTTTTACCGGTATTATTTCTGTCATGTGGTGGATATTTAAGTATTTAATTACAATTAAGTAAGCAAGAGATGAGAAATGAAGTAATCTAATACGGGATATCTGCTTGAGATATTTTCCTTACACTTAGTGGAGAGTGGGGTAATGGCGATCACTTATTCTCGTCATTACAAGTTTAATTTAAATGCTATTTTAGTGCTATTGCCTAAAACTGGTTAAAAATATATTCAACTTTATTATGACATCTTTAAAATTCGTCCAACTCTCTTGTTTTTTTTTTGTTTTTTTTTTTTTTTTAATTTAAAATGTTAATACAAAAATGTAGCTTTGACCGGGCATTTCTCCTACCTTGGGGTAATGGCAGTCAGCATTTAAACCTAAAGATAAGGTAAAAATGACTAAAAACTCAATTTCTTTTAAAACAGTGGCCGCGAGGCAGCGGTACATGCTACAACTCCTCTGCTGCAAAGCAGTTACGAGATATCTTTGTGACCGCCATTACCCGGCGACCGTCAATACCCCACTCTCCCCTAACTCAGTTTGTTGGATTTACCAACGAAAATCGCTTTCATATAATGAACACGATTTATTGAGAACACTGATGATTGTTTCCTGAAACTAAAAGGCAGTTTTAAATTTGGACATCGATATACTGTAGGAGCCCATCGCCTTTTGTTCCTGCTGCTGTACCATACTTTCAGTGTACTTCAGCACTCCGAGTAGCTTTGTCTCAACGCAGGTCTGCTAACGAGTGCAGCTACAGTAAAATGGTTTCTGCACCTCAAGTATATTTCCATCTGTTATTTACGATTATACTGGGTGACAACGATTTTGATGTTTAGGAAATAAACACCATTTCTATACGAAATTAGTCCCCTGATTCCAAATATGATCTTCATTTTCTCATATCAGGTCTAGATTTTAAGCTGTATAACATATCTCTGTTATATAATATGTGTTGGTCAAAATGCATGATGTTTATAAGTGTCTGGTGGTGATTGATATATGTTATATTTTATTTAAAATTCAAACATGGAAAAATTGTAAGCATGGTGTTCTGTTAGAATCGAGTTTAATTTCGCTGAATGTTTGGAATTCATTTTACGTAGTGATTTATCACATACGACGCGTTTAAACATACTACGAAGCTTAGTCATTCACTCACAGTTCATAAGCTTTTAGGGTCATTATGTATTCGTTGAGTTGTCATCTTATTCTAATTTTAATTGGTTATAACTTCCTCAGTCGCCAACATTTCAACAGGTTAACATTTTCTTAGAACTGCAATCGGTTTATACCAAATACCCATACTTCCGTTGCATTCCTTTTAAAATTATGTTTTTATGGCAGTTCTAAAGCACGAAGGCTGGTATTTTGGACTTTATTAAAATAAAAGTCTATCGAATTGAAGTTACCATGCAGGTATTTTTTCATTGTTTGGGACATTTGGACAATGAATTCTAGATATCTATCTTGTTGTTGAAATGGCCACCTTAACGTGTTAAGAAAAAAAAGAACATTGTTTTAGATGACTCAAAAATCTTTGAGTAATTTAAAAAAAAAAACAGGGTTCAAAAAGTCTTAATTTGTAGAAATGGCATGGAATAAAGTGAACAAAGTAACATGTGTCGAAAAAATATTGAAAAAATCAATATCTCGAAAATGGTGAGACATTTCATTCCTCGAGACCCTTTATTAGAAGAAATATTAGTTGAGCAAGAAAAAATCACGTTACCTTGTTTGCATATCACATTTGGATTGATAAAACAATTTTTCAAAGCTTTGGAAAAACATGGTAAGTGTTTCAAGCATACCTGCTGTTTGTTTCCAGACAAGACGGTTGAAAATCTTAAATCAGGGATTTTTGATGGATCAATGATCCGTAAGCACATTAAGGACACTATTTCACGAAAACGATGCACGAAAATGAAGCATTAACTTGGTGACCCTTTGTAGAAGTAGTGGGAAATTTCCGTAGGAAACACAACAGTGTTAACCACAAAGATCTTGTTAGTAACATTTTGTCAAGTTTTCTTGACATTGGCTCGAATATGAGCATAAAAATGCATTTTCTTTTTAGTCATCTCGATCGCTTTCCTAAAAATATCGGAGATGTCAGCAACGAACAAGGTGAACGATTCCATCAGGACATCAAAGAGGTGGAAAGTTCCCATCAAGGATGTTGGCTATTGTGATGATGGTAGACTATTGCTGGTATTTGATACGAGATAATCTCGCTGTTAAACATCCAAGGCGCGCAAAGGAGCGTGTGTTTATTCCTTTAATTTTCTGGCGAAATCATTGCATTTTCAATTTTGAATACATGTTTGTGTTTTGTTTATGGATCACATGCAATTTATCACTTAAAATATTTTTTGCTTCTTATACGAATATATAAAATTTGTTAAACAGACTTGTTTAATTCTCCTAAATCACTAATATCAGCCCATTTACACTATTGGAAATATGTTTTAATGTGTAATGGAGTCAAACTGAGATGAGTACATTAAAAAAACTAGGCCTGATGGAGAAAAAAGGAAATTATTTTCGAATTTATCAGCCTAAATTATCTAAGAATTCATTCAAATACTACAGGCACCAAACAATTTTTTTTCCTTGTCTTGTGCAATTACTTCCTCTTAGATGGAAAACAGGTATGGATTATATGCTATAGGCTCTATTTAAACGACAGACATTAAAAACACAACTAATATATTTTGTAAGTTGAGATCAAATAAAGAAATTCCTTATTTTGTAGTTATTTTGCTGTATCTATACTATTTTAAATCTGTAAGCCGATTGCGTCTGTCTATCCGTTTTTCAAGGCATTGCGGAAAACTACCAAACCAATTTAGATGTGATTTTCAAAGTTTTAAAGCTTAAATTCTGAGGCATATATTACGAAGTGGCATAGATTACTCTGCGGCTTAGGTAACTCACCACAAAAAAATAACACAGATAAATACTTTACCCTTTGGATTTTGTTAGTATTATTTTTTGACTAGGTAATTTTGGTTATTTACTTCTACAGTTTTTTGTAATATTGTATGTTTGTGCACACGGGAAACGTTAGTAAAATTTAAACGTTAGTTGAAATGTAAATGTCAATTGAAAAGCCGATATCTGGATGGCCAAACCTTGTTTCGAACTCATGTCCTCTGCGATTTCCAACCTGAACCTTATCGATCATCCAACGGACGCAGTTGAACAGAAATTGGAGAAGGAAAAACAAATATATATTGCTGTAAGTATGTGGTTGGGATGTTTCTGCCGTAGAGCGTGTAAAGGTGGTATGAACCTAGTGAGCTGCCTGAGAACAAACTCATTGTAAACATTACTCCGTTTGAAATTATAGCGTGGCGGAGTTTTCAGTAAAAGGAATAGACAACGGAAGATGGAATTTCATTCACGCTAGCCGAGTTTTCGTCAGCAAATTTTTCTTTCCAGGCCGAAGAGCGTCATTAAAGATCTCAACCTTCAGTGGCGCTACAGTAAACAGAGTCATTGGATCCTGGAGAGCAGGGAGAGGCCCCAAGTTGCACACTAATTGCTGGCGGGGCCTCTCAGTTCATTAACTCAATTCCGCCGTCTTCACAGGCCGGACTTTGCGTGACCAATTAGAGGAGTGCGCTCTCTAATGACAGCAGGGAGCGCCGACTAGGCGGTGCGTACTCTGAAACCTGTCCCAAATCTGCCTCCGTCATCAGCAGGGCTTGGAGCAAGCTGCATAATTAATCTGTGAGTGACAGATGGTGCCTTGCATCCGATTTAACATCTCTGCCTTTCAAGTCCTAATTTCAAGATGAGAAAAAGTAATATGTTTCAATTCTGACGTACGGCATTTAATTTTACCTTAGTTATCTTTTTATTTTATCCGTTTTTTCATATTTTTGGAAAATGATAAAAATTTTGAATCACTGGAGCTTTAATCTCGCAAGAAACAGCAAACCGATCGAACGAATACGTGGAAAAACTGTTTGACCGAGATGACGTTGATTGCAATGAGTTGAAAAAGAAATGAAGGTGATGATATTGATGATACAGATTTAACAACAAAATTTGGGTATCTGATTATTAAAACTAGGCAGTTGGAAAAAATTGTATTCATTCAGAGTTGCTAGAATCTCTGAAAGAAGAAGGAACTTTAACATTAATCAAACTGATATCAAGACTGTACGTAACACCACAAATTCAGAAAGGTTTACAGAATAGTCAAAATGCAAATGCAGAAACTTTGGTGTAATTTAACATCATATGCTTCAAAATGACTATTTACAGCGTTAAAATGATAATAATTTTATTGAAATGATATGGCATATGATGGGAAGATTACTTTGTATTTGCGAAGAAAAATTAAATAATAGTGAAACAAATTTGTGACTAAGGTTACTATTAAAATCATAAATCAATGTAACGAACAATAAGTTGATGAAATCTGTGGATAAGAGAAATATATTTAAAATCAAGTATAAAATCTGAATAATTGTAGGATTATAGGACAAAAGAACACTGGTCGATTATAAAACTAGAAACAAAGAAAATGGAAGCACTATAAAAAGGCTTCTGAAGAAGTATACTGAAAACTAAAAGCTTTTATGATGTTCGAATTATATTATTCCTGGATATGATCACTTAGAAAAGCAGTTTATTAAAAAAAAAAAATCTTACTAGAAGAAGAGACGGGATGACGTTTTTGGAAGCGTATGGTTAGTTAATAGTCGGAGAGTCGAAGAAGTGATAAGAAAGCCAGTAGTAAAGTATTTGAAGCAGATGTTTGAGGATGTAGGTTGGAACATGTATACAGAGATTAAAATGCTGGTGCAGGATGTGAACAGATGTAAAACTGAATCAAATTAATGGCTGTGACATCCTCTTTGTTTCGCTTATTTATTAAACAGTAAATTTAGTTTTTTCGTAATATTAAAAACCTAAGTTTTAAAATGACAGTTATGTCTGATTCATGTCTCCGGTCGCAGTTTAGGATTATTTTCTTTAATGTTTAAAGGAGTTGCTGATTTATTAATTTCCTGCTGAATCATGTTGGTCCATGAAAATCCATGACGAATAAATTGACTGCTTGATCTTATTTCTCTCCCGTAACAGCCTTGAATATCAAGAGGATCAATCTTGCTATTTTCACCATAACATAAAATTCATGCTGATTATCCGCTTGTAATAAAACGCTTTCTGCCTGGCTGGCTGGCTGGACGTTATCTCAACAGTTCGGCAACGTTCGGCGAGTCGATAACGGCCGAAGTGTTCGTTACACTGGCTACCATCACAGTACTGCTTGGCTAACGCTTCTGTTACAGCGGTTACATTTATACAACCAGTACGGAAATTTCATATAAATTGCTTACTATGTTCCGTCCGCGAAAATACTCCTATAATCTAATCACAGAAAGATTACTTACATCACGAAAAATATCAATAAAAGATGTAAGAACGGAGACTTTCCCGGCGTATGAGTCTTCACGGGTGTACCGCCGGATAGTGTTAACACTATCTGGCGATACACTCCTGAAGACTTCATTTCAATCAATAAAAGAGATTATACTTAATCGTTAATCTTTTTTCAAGCGGAGGTCAGAGATAAAAACATAATACGAGGAAGAGATAGGATGTTCATGTTCTTGTTGTGCCCCTGCCTGAGTCATTGTGTATTATTTAAGGGAGTTTTATTTCGACAAAGTCGGACCGAGCGTGGTGGGTGAACGGCTAGCGTTCTGGCCTCGCATTCGGGAGGACGCGGGTTCGAATCTCCGTCCGGGCATCCAGATTTGGGTTTTCCGTGGTTTCCTCAAATCACTCCAGGTGAATGCCGGGATGCTTCCTTCAAAAAGGCCATGGACGAATTCCTTCCCGTACCTTGTCCCCAATCCCATCCCGCCTCTATTTTTTTAACTGCTTTACGTCTCTCAACAGCGAGGTCTTTAGAGACGGGAAAGGATGGAGGGCAAGGAATGGGAAGGAATTCGGCCATGGCCTTTTTAAGGAAGCATCCCGGCATTTGCCTGGAGTGATTTGGGAAACCATGGAAAACCCAAATCTGGATGCCCGGATGGGGTTTCTAACCGCCGTCCTCCCGAATGCGAGGCCAGAACGCTAGCGGTTACACCACTACCCTCGGTCCCGCCTCTAATGACTTAGCCGTCGAGGAGGCGTAAAGCAATAAGACAAAGTCGGCTGGTAAGCGACAACCTTAAAAAAAATTGGTAGCACTGTATGAATAACAGCTGCTTTGCAGCAGGTATAATTTATGAGAAGGTTATCGGTGTGCAGTTTCAAAATTTGTCAATAAACATGCACGCTGAGCGTGTAAAGGGCTTTCCTCCAATTCTCTAAAGTTTCTGAACTTCCTGTGATACGCAGTTATAAACCAATACTACTAACCCGGGAGAGTAGGCATTAATTAACAGACAACAGCTGTTACAACGTGTTCTCAGATATCTAAAAGTAAACTGAAAGCATCCGTTGTCAAAGCATCTAGAATTTCTGAATTACACCGAACAAAATCTACTTGATAAGAGAGTAAAGGAATGGAGTAAATGATCGAGGAAGACGATGAACAATTAACCTCAAATAGGGAAACAATGTAATGAAAATCAAAAGTGGGTAAACTACAACTTCGCACAAGCCGTATGGCAATTATTAATAATTACACGCAGGCACATAGTGACTGGTTCTCGAGATATGGGGGCCAATCAGCTAACAACACTGAGTAATGTGAGTTAACTGGCCAGTGAGTACAGCTGAACGATAGAACTTTCTGCCTACTGAAGGACGTGGCATCTATTCTACCCCTCTGGATGCTCAGTGTGGTGGCGTGGCTGTATAACATTCTAAAGGCGGATTCCCACGGCCCATGCATTTACCGGCCGCGCCGGTCCAACTATCAACAGCGAGCCGATGGGAAAGGAGCCGCCTCTGCTGGCAGGGATGGCGCGCCTCTATCCGTCACCCAGTCGGTAAACATCAAACGCCCGGATCTCAGAAACGACACTAGGTAAAGTGGTGGGGAGGTGGCTGCGAGGTGACGAGCGCTAGCCTGTGGAGCGTGCTGATCCGTTTTCAGCTTCATGGTGCGGCCTATTAAAACACAGGCCATGAGAAGCCACCATTAGGATTTCTATACCTGGGCTTTATGCGTGGCCTGTTACCTCTGGTCGTTTACCTTTCTCTAGGTCATGGAAAGCCAGTGTCAGTAGTGCAATACTGGAGGGATTTTTTGAGAATCTAAAACGTGGTTTGGCGAGATCCTTGGGCGGAATTTTCCATAGTTATTTGTAATAAGGATGACATTAGGATATAGGAGGGGGCGGGGCAAATATTAACTGGGTTAATAGTGTCGGTATATGACCAGGCAATCAAAGACTTATATTTCGGTCTCACCAAATGTGGGAGACGGTCTGTTGCTTTGGAGGCAAAAAGAGAACAAAACTGCACGACTGTTGGGTTAAGCAGATGTTAGCTAGTGGATTGAGACATTTGATTTTGGAGAAATGTTGCTTGGAATTTCAATGAACATCCAATATTACTTATTTGATATATGTTTTAACAATTATTAAATATCAATTGATGATTAAATTAAGAAACACCAGATGTAACAAATCTGCTTTTACAGGTTCATTGTAATACTGGAAGAACTGGCGACATTTCCTTGTGTAATAATATAACCAAAATTGAAAACATTTAAATGAATAAAAAAACAATTAAGTCGTAAAATAATAATTGTAAGACCAGTAAATGAATCAACATTTCCACTTGATTACTACGTTCTTGCTGGTCAATCAATATTGCATATGGTTCCTTACGACTTTTTGTAATCGAGCGTGGTGGGTGTACAGTTAACGTTCTGGCCTCGCATTCGGGAGGATGCGGGTTTGTTAGGGAATAAGCTGGATACCGGGGTGTGTATCGGCTTGTCCACCTGAACTGTAGTATCTTCAAAATACTGGTAAAGTCAAAGAAATGTTCTGTAACCGTGAATAACCTTTGGGAATTACTAACTGCACAATTGAAACGGCCGCCACTTACATAAACAAACCCTATGTAAGGAGGGTACTAACTTAGAAATGAAAAATGTTTGAAGTTCAGGCCACGAAAACAATGCATTCTTAAAAATTCCACAAAGTACATGAATGGCAGTTAGCTAAGGCATCAGTCTAATCATCACACGAAAGATTACAACTAATGAAGCAGAACAGAACCGCCGAACCCCGAACGAAAATTAAAACTCTTCTATTGATGGATAACATTTCTGACAAAGTTCAGAAATTTCAAAGATGGCCTCCCTGACCCGCTCCATGACTACTTCCTGTAAACAAAAGCTCCCATGAGCCCTTGCGCGGCAAAGCGCCGAATTCGCTTGACGAGCTGTACGTCTGCTCAGCACCAAGTTTTCCGAACGACTGGCATGGCCGCCCCGGAATATTTCCTTTTATCAAAACGGCATTCTACTGCTAGGATCAACAGGTATTCAAAATTTCTGTGTTAACGGAGGGCTTCCAGAAAATCATAATGTGTAGGGCGTGTTCCAAACAGTGTTTTGTGTTCAGTGTGTTTTTGCTCTAAATGCTTACAAATCGGTGTAAAACATTTAGTAAGTTGGTGGAATAGTACAATTAATTAACTCTAAAAAATTTTCACCTCTAATGTTTATAAATTTGAGTTTAAACTATTGCCAAAATGTTCTCACGTGCCTGCTGATTACAATGAGCTAACAATCTTTAAAATCAGTTGGGTGGATCAAAAGTTATTAATTTTTCAAAAATCCGTGTTTTTCCCATTCTACTCAAATTTGCTAATTTTTTATTTACAACTTTTTTCTCCCGGATATTATTTTTAAAACCTTTCTTTAAATTATTTAAGTGTTTTGCAAATGTTTTTAGTTACTGAAATATGTTCGCCGGTTCAAAATTCTATTTTATAGGTGACTGTTTTTGCGTCTCTAAAATTATTTATATCTTTTATTAAACGGCTGGCAGCTACTTGAAACTTAAGGAATATTGATTGGAATGTTATTTGGAGGTATAATACTTTTTAAGTACTGAAATTACTTAACCGGATTGTAATCCTTTATTGAAGAGTGCACATGGATGGTTTGTTTAAAAATCATATTTACTGCTTTAAATCTATCTGAAACTACAAGTTATTAGTGAATTTTATTCTCCTTGGCCTAATTATTATTACCAAAGTACTTTATAGTGGAAAAATGTGTGGAATATTAGTGATATGGTCACGTAACCAAACTTCCTTATTTACGTTCTTGGATGGTTAAGGATTACCCTTATTTCGGTAAGTTTACAAGTACTTTCTTATTATAAACTGTTTATTTATTATTACTGTAACCTGTTTATATACTTTTCTGGCTTTAATGTGTATTGGATTCGGTTTTAAGCTGCAGTATCATGTATCACTGTTAACCACAATTCTCGTTAGTTTATGCATGCTTATTGAAAATACAAAGAGTGAGGTAGCTTACAGGTTCGAATCCCCATCCGGGCTTCCAGATTTGGGTTTTCCATGGTTTCCCCAAATCACTCCAGGCAAATGCCTGGATACTTCCTTCAAAAAAAGGCCATGGCCGAATTCCTTCCCGTTCCTTGTCCTCAGTCCCATCCAGCCTCTAATGACCTTAGCCGTCGACGAGGCGTAAAGCAGTAAAGAAAAAAAAGGAATTTTTGAAAAGGGTACAACGTCTTCCACAAATCTTATTCCTAAATCATTGTACCATAAATTTTGATTTCTTGATGCTAAAATTAAACTAGTAGCATTATACCAGTTATAACAGTTAAGGGAAATTAGCCGAATATCTCGAGGAATAGCTGCTTTTTAAACGGACAAGATAAAGAGATCAGACTAAGATCAGTGAATGTCCAGTAGTAGTGCTGATATTTCGTTTTCACATAGCATGCAGAGAAACTATTGAAAGCTAGAGTTTTATCTGTTCTTACATGTATAGTCGAAACAAAGATAATTCTGGAATTTGTCAAAGAAGAATGAAGAAAACCTTGTTGCCTATCTATTTAGGATACTGTCTATGTAACATAGAAACAAGACAAAACAAAGGTAATACATTTGTAGAACGGTAAGAAATAGAATAGGTGGCACAATATGACCTAAATGGTTGCAAACCATGGACAGAGGTAACCAATTAGAAGTGACCTATAGTCAGAACGTGAGGAAGCCGCCCAGCTGCAAAGTGATCTGACACAAGGAACAGGAAGGAACAATCCCGCCAATCGTCTGTAGTAATTTCAGAAAATCTTAGAGAGGTCTGATTGCTCAGTGGTTAAGGCGTCTGACTGGAGATCGATAGGTCCCCGGTTCGAATCTCTATCTCGGATGAGATTTTCAAAGGTATTTAACCCACCCTTCAACTGTAGCATAGCTTCGTGTATAATGTGAAGTATGACAAAACGTATACATGGCTCGGATTCCACGTCCAGGTCCCTTATATATCCTGTAGGACTTCCGGGTTAACGAAGCAAGAGGAACATTGCGCGGCGAATCGAAAACTCTGTCACTTTGTGCCGAACACCAACGGGATCTCACTGCCAACAAAGCCATACGATGATTTGATTTGAGTAAACTATGGAAAATTTAAACAAACAATGATGGCCGAACTCAGATTCGAACCTGCCATTTCTACGGATTTATCCGTAGATCTACGGATTTTTTTATTAAAAAAAAATATCTACGCATTTTTGCTACATTTTATTATTCGTCGATTTTTTTCCTTATATTCGTGTTTTGTTAAACTTTGAGCGTATAGTATTAATGCATTACAGAAATTATTGGCAATAACTGTGAATCGTCTCCTTGCAACCGCTCATGTGTAGCTACGATTGAAATAATGCTCATATTTTTTTCATTATAGATTTTATAGATCTTAAGAGGCCGTAATAAAGAACCATCGGCACCAGGGCCGGCGTTAGGGGGGGGGGGGGGTAAGCGGGTCAAAAGTACCCGGGCCCCGCCGGCTGATGGGGGGCCCGATCACCGACTATAGGGGCCCTCAGGCCATGAAGCCAAGAATACGCCCATTGTTGCCTGGCCATTTTGTAGAGCTAAAAAAAAAAAGAAAAGAAAAGGTCGCCCATTTTACCCCGGGCCCGAAATTCCTAGCGCCGGCCCTGATCGGCACTCTTTATGCACGGCGACTCACTCGTTGGCACGGCTTTTTAACATTTCCCTTTCAGAACATTTATTAAATTTGATGTCAATAAAAACAGTATCGTTGCTTAAAAAAAAAGTAGGCGCAGCAGTAGTGATGAAAGTGACGCCGTTTAAAACATGTCCAGAGATATATGTTACTTTCAATGTAGAATATTATTTTGTATTTCGAATTTTAATATAAAAACTATTCTTCATTTTGATTCTTTCTTCAATAATTATTGTTTCAGTCTTCCAGTTAGCGAGTCTACGGAAATTTTAGCGGCCATCTCCGGACATTCAAAGCCACAAGGCTGGTAGCACTGAATCGAACTCACATCTTTCCGAATGGCAAGCCTGATGAATAACGCTCACCCATTAGGCCGGGTTATTACCTGCTGAAAACAAAGTTGAAGACTTGTGATATGAATTTAATACATCAAAGCGATGTGCGAGACACACTTTTAGGTTATAAATTGACTATGGTCTCACCATCTCGCGAGACTGAGAACCATACATGTAATGGTAATAGGTCCTCCAACCTCAGCATCATTTCCAACATAAAAAGCAGTTGACATAGTGGCCGATAGCTCTTCATTTCAAACAACATGCCGAGTTGACTTCAGGTTGCCTCAACTCGACACTTGTAATCAAACATATTGTGTGGTAGTAAGAAAGATAGTCTGTTTTGTGTACACGGAAGCGCTCGCGTTAATTAGAAGAGAAGGGTAAAAGGCAGTAAGATAGTCTCAAAATGTCATTCACCCTCCGCAGCCCTCCTCACTCCTCCCTCCCCCAGGCGAAATACCTTTTTAATGAGTCTGGGCCAGTGACATTTAAATCTCATTCAGTGACCGGCGCACAAAAACAGCCGGAATTTTTCATCGCCGGGCTTATCATTACTTCATTAAAATTTGCACGGCCTTTCAGTTGGGGAGAAATTAATTTCGCGTCCTGAATTAATCTGTCGCAGGGCGTGACGTGTGTCCACCGTCTGTTATGTTATGACAAAAAAAAAGGCAACACCGACAAGTAGTTTTAAAATCGCAGACTCTCGTCGTGGAATTTTACATCATTCGGTATATAAAACCTCTCATAAAGTTTGTTTCTAATTAGGAACTTTTCTGTTGCTTTTTTAGTCGCTCCTATTAACAGGGGAGCTCATGCTGTCACAAGTTTCTACATCTCTTCTGCGAACATATAAATATTTAGCGGGCTGTGTCTGTCTGCTTGTTGGAAATGGTGTCACGTGGAAATTAAAAAAGTGATTTCCATGAGGTGTTCACAATTTGAAAACTTAGGTCTACGTTAAAAATCTCCGGAACAATAAACGGTAATCTGTTGTTAACGTGAAGAGATGTTCATCAAAGATTCTTAATACAGTAACCGCTAGAGACTATATACACCAAAGATAAAACTCACACATAACCATTTAGTGTCGTTTTTTCGTTGTTTTTTGGGGTTAAAAAATAGTTTGTGACTTCACGAAGTTGCGAATTGTGAAGACGACGAAATTATGAAATTCCAGATTGAAGAATTTACGGTAATGCATATATTTTTGCCAATATAATTCGTTGTTCGAGACATTTCGATCAAACTTTTAATTTGGTAGTTTCGAATTAAAATGTGCTCCGGTAATTTCGTACATTAGTATTTGACCTTATGGTGATAGGAAAGTTTCGCCTCAAACAGTTGGCAAAAAAACGCAGAAATATTACGGACCCTATTTAATTAAAATTTGATTTTTTTTCTTTACGTCAAATGATTCAACAAAGCTATATTACAGAAACACCTATCACTTATGCCCACGCTTGTGAAACTCTTTTCAGATACTTGTAATATCTATTTACGTAACATAAAATTGACTCATCGGGATACAACCTGACTCACCAAGCGCTATTACTTAGGCAAATTGTGGCATGATACTATCTGTCATCACCAAAACTGCATTGATCACCATGTACGACGTTTGGAACTTTGTCACTTTGTATCTACCCCTTTCTAGATTCTAAAGCGCTTGTACAAACTGTCACTTGTTATTATATTTACCAAAAAGTATTAGCGTTTTCTAAAAGAACATATTAAACAGGAAGGTAGGAGGATTAAATTTCTTTTACGTTCAAGATTATCCGTACACTTAGACGTTTAAGGATTGAACTTCTCTGTTTTATTTTTTATTTTTTACTCATATTAAGGCGTAAGATCGTTAAATACGATTTATCTTTGACCTTCTGTAGTTGATGAGGCGACTTTCTCCATGCACAACATTATGCGATAAAGGGGGAATGTTTATTTAATTTAATTTAATTGCAATGGAGCACATGCTCCAGTGGCAATTTCCCTACACACCCAACTTCTCCCTTTCATGCACCCACCTACTTTTGCCCTCTACAAATTTTAAATTCTTTCAATGTTTTCGGTATATTATTCATCATTTCCCTTGGTAACTTATTCCATCCCTGATACCCTTACCTAAAAAAGAGAATTTTCCCACACCCTTGTACCTGGAATCGATTGCCAGCTTGTGGTCATGGTCATCTTTTCTCTTCCATGCTTTAATTTCAAATCTTACACCAATATCTCTCCATGCCTCATCACCAGTAAACGCCTTGTACACTCCCATGACTCTCTTCATCCTCCTCCTGTCTAGCAATGAATCCCATTCCAGCTCCTTTATCATATCTATTACTGATTGCGTTCTGCGATAATTTCCAGAAACAAATGTAGCAGCCCTTCTTTGCACCCTCTCCAACTCCTGTATTTGATACGCAAAATGTGGGTCGCATACTATACTTCCGAGCAATAGTCCGATCAAAGTTTTGTAACCCAATTCCTTTACTTCTCTCGTAAATCCCCTCATCACTCTCTCCAACAAGTGCAGAATTTTGAAAACTTTTCCTACCACCTGTCCAATGTGTCCAGCCCAGTTAAGCTTGTTATCAAAAGTAATGCCAAGATATTTACATTTCATGTCTTCAGCAGGCAATTCTTTCCGCACCTCATATTCATAATTAACCTTTGCTTTGTTTTTTATTTGTGTATCTAATAAGCTGACTCTTCTTTGCATTTATCTTCATCCCATGTTTACCAACCCGACTAGATGTCCTGTCCAGATCACCCTGCAACTGTTTACAGTCCTCTATCGTTTTGATCCTTTTATACAGCATTATGTCTACTGCAAACAATCTAATTTTAGATAGTAAACAATCAACACAATTATTCATTAGAATAATGAATAGCAATGGTTCCAATACACTACCCTGCGGCACTTCCATTTTTACTTCCACTTCTTTTGATACTGCATTTCCTGTCCTAACTTTCTGATTTCTACCTAAAAATTATTCTACCCAGCAAATCACTTTCTCATTCACTCCAATAGTTTTACTACCATTTTATGGCTTACTCTGTCAAACGCCTTTGACAGATCTAGTGCTACAGTATCAATTTGTCCTCTCTTGTCCATTCCATCTGAAATATCTTGCATATATCCCACCAACTGAGATTGGCATGAATATCCTTGCCTGAACCCATGTTGCCTACTGGGAAACCACTTACGTTCCTCACATATATTTCTGATGTGTTTGCATATCAATCTTTTCATTGCAAATATGAGTTCTGTACTGTAATGAGTAAATGAATTTCTCAGGTATGGATGTGGAGGATAATAAGAAATAAAAATCTAAAATCTGATCAAACTAAGGCCACACCAAAGATAAAAGCATTACATTTCGATCAACGAGGTCACGATATCAATGCAAACTATCACTCTATCTCTAATGAACGAATGCTGTATCTTAGTGTGCTATATTTATGCTGTAATGTATTACTGCGGTTAATCACAATATTTCAGGTAATGGTATCTGTATCGCTATGACATAAAATGGTATAAATTGCCTCAATAATATATATAACTTATGACAAACATTTAATTTCTTCCTATTAATCGTCGAGTAAACCTATTTAATGTAAACGTTGTAACTGTTTTTTAACCTTGATATTAATCCATGAAGATGTGACTCACGCCATATCTGTTTATGTTTTTAATAATTGTATTTTTTAAACTGGATAATATGAACTGGCTGTATAGCATATCAATGCTTGACTGAACAAATCCGCGGTTGAACAAATTCGCGGTAACATTCTAATTTCTTTTTAGTTAGTACCAGTCCAGTATCCGGGTCATTAAAGCCAAAACAGAATCATGAATCAGTAACGGCTAAAACTCGTCATTGGTATCCCAGCATTCTCCTTGAGTGATTTTTAGAAATCATCAAAACGCGAAATCCTATAACCGGAACGGGAATTCAACTCGTCCCCTCTCGGAAGCAAGGCCAAATCATTACAATTCATTTATGTGGCTCAGTGCGGTTAACGCTCTGGCCTCGCATTTGGGAAGACGGCTGTTCGAATCCCCGTCTGGGCATCCAGATTTGGGTGTCCCATGGTTTCCCCAAATCACGAATGCCGAGATGTTTCCTTCAAAAGGCCCTGACCGAATTCTTTTCAGTTCCTTGTCCTCACTCCTTTCCCGCCTCTAATAACCTCTACCCACCCCGAATGTGAGTAATTGTTAGTGATAAAGTTAACAGTAGACACCCTAGTGAGATGTTGAGAGTCGGTGGAGTTGAGCGACAGAAAGTTTGAAGTAGCTGCAGTTCTCCTTTTGTTGCTTCGCCTCGTGACCGAGAGAGAAGACAACGTGCCAGGGCAACGACCTCCGAATCTACGTGAGGCCAACACGTAGAAAACGTGTGCGACGGACATTTGCAATCTCAAATTCTCGCAACTCACATCTAGTTAGTTCCGGTAGTGTATTGGCTAACGCGCTGACGTCACTTACCTAGCATCGTCCGAAAAAGTGCAACCCTAAGTAGAGGAGTTTCCGTTAAATTCCACAACCATCATGTGTTTTGCATGTTACAGGGTACATAAAGTACATTGAAGAAACCCATTTGTAGAAAGAGTGACTAAAGAATATTGTAGTACGTAAGAAACGTCGTTTTCTCGGTCTATAATTTTTAAAACATTTTTCGGGTATAACGTTGAAGGTTATTGACGAAACATAACGTTTCGTCTACATACTTTGCAATTATCTTCAGGACATTGGTGATCTGCACGTGTAGACCGAACGAGCTGCTGTGTTTCGTCAACAACATTTGGTAGCATACCAGAGAAGAAATTTTCCAGAGTCTCCAAATACACGCTTTATTGAAGAACTAATGATCTCCTGGTAATATGCTGATTTTACCCATTAAGGAATTATGAAGCAACAGACCAATCATTGCGGAAAAACATAGAAAAACGAAATCTGGATTGTTGCAGTGGGAATCGATCCCAAATCCTTCCAAATGCTCACCCATTAGGTTCAGTGTGATAGCAGAGTTGGTATCACACGGCAGTAATCTGAGGATAGGCGAGAGTCCAACGGGTACTGAACCAATATCTGATAAATATTTAGTTTTCCTAGGGAGGAAAACTCTGTTTCATGACTACATTGCATTAATTCTGCTGTCTGGTAAAGGTGTGACAATTCAGTAACAGTCAATTCGCTCCAAATAAGTGGAGTGTACCAGACATAACACAGCGAAGAATTGGATTGTTAGACAGATGAGAATACTGTCAGCCATTGGATTGTGCCGCATTACGTTACAAGTGACTGAGCAAAACCACTGGAAACGTTGGTAAGAATATTTTAAAAGAGATAATGTATCCAGGCTAATCCATGACGGACGAAATTCTGGCATTGTCTCTCTGGGCTGGGTATCTATGTCGGAACGTGAGAAAATTGATTTACTGTTTTAGCCACTGTTAAAAAGACATTGAAATATACGTGTTAAGTTAAATCGTAAATTAAAACCATGAGGAGGACATTAAACCTGACATCTCATTACCTTCAAGCAGCAAAAACGATCTTAATTATCAGAATAATCGTTTGTATCTTGAGCATGGGACGCCCAAAATTCCTTAACGACCATGAATTGTGTATGACAGAATTTTATTTATCAGTTCAACAACGAAAATGAAATAGCACCGCGTTTTAAATTACAAACCGAACGTGGTGGATGAGCGGTATAGCTATGGCCATGCATTCCGAAGGACACTGCTTCGATTTCCGTTCGACTATATAGATTTTGGTTTACCGTAGTTTCCCCAAATCACTCCAGGCTAATACCGACATGGTTCCTTCACTAGGTCATGGCCACATTCTTTCCCGTTCCTTACCCCCAGTTGTTTCCCGCCTCTAATGATCTCGACGTAGACGAGACGTGAAGCCATAAGCATAAAAAGCTGATTACATGTTCTTATGCAAAATAGAAAATGCATAAAAGGTTATTGGAGTATGTTAACGTTGGCTAATGTTCGTTGAACAGAATATTATTATTAATTTCCCAACAGTCAGCTGAAAGGCAGTCTACGGAATATTATTATCTTTATGAATAATAACATTAACAATTAATTAGAATTTATCAAATATCTCATTTACTAGTCAGCTAAATATATTTAAATATTTAACTTTAATTCCTGCATAATATTCGAAAAACCATGCAACCATAACAGTGATGGTAACTAATTGTACTTGCTTGTTTTTGTAGACCCTATGTAGAAATCATCCCTTAATATTTCAGGTATTTTCAGACTTAAAATCACAAAATAATAGTTTAAAAAAAAAGTAAAATGAAATGTGAATTAGTAATTCTTAGGTCCTACTGTTGAAACTTGAAATCAAGTCTCAGTTATCTTTTAGGCAGACGCCAAAGTTGGAAGCGGAAGTAATTCTGATTCAGAAAGTTTAATGTCGCCTTTCTTTGTGGATATTACGTTTATTCGCATTGCTGCTGCTTTGAGATTCAAATGCTCTAAAACGTTGGAACACAACAGTCCATACGTACATTCCGTCTTGATGTTTAATAAATTCCTGCTTATCGTGCTTGATGTTTAATAAATTCCTGCTTATCGTCTCCGGTCGTTCTCAGCACTTAATTCTGACAGCAGGCTCTTTGTTTACAATCCTTCTAAGTTAGTGAGAATCTTTCAAGAAAAAAAGTCGATAACGGATCACAGACAGAAAATATGCAAAAAATATAACGTTGTTCTTTAGGATTTAGTTATTTTATCTAAAGTATGAATTTCAACAAAAATTTTACAGTTTTTATGTAGAATTTATTTAATGTAGTTAAATTGTCAACTATGCTACCTTATACAAACAACTTAAGTGCATTCACAAATTTTTTACTATGTTATATATTACTATTTTTCGTAAGATGACTTAATTTGTATTTTACTCAACAACAGATAATCAATCGCCTCTTGCTGATTAAATTTCATAAGAAGGCACTCTTCATTCGATATATTATACCGAAGGATCTATTTATAAGAAACTTGAGTCATAAGTAAAAATCAACTTCGTTTTAGTGCCCCACATTGGTAAAGAAATGTTGAGGAAAGACACAAGACCAGTAATTGATCCGTGAGATTTCCTGATATGAATTGAGAATGGAAAGTATATTACATGGAAACTATAATGCCGAATTGTTGCTTCTAACACAGTTCAGTTCGCGCTTATTAAAAATGTGATGCACTGCTACGACAAAACAACGATGTAAATAATCTCAGCGTTCAACACGTGGCGCCATCCATTTTTAGCGGGCGATTATGAATTCATCGAAAAAGGTTTATAATTATTTCGTCCTTACCAAGAAGAAGGAGACTTATTAAAACCTTCGTATTGTTTACATGAAAGCCAACAGGTTCCGCGGCTTAACTTGGCGCTGGAACGAGGCGGGGGGACACGTTAATTATATCGTGCGGGGAGGAGACGACTGATCGATCAGGGAGCGCGCGCCTGTGGGTGGACTACTGAAGCAAGCGGTGTTGCGGTTACCTGCCGTGGACCAGAGACTGTTGAAGCGAGACCCCGGCAGTGCGCCGCTGTCGGACGTCAGCTCGCGGAGGTACTGGCGCCGGCCTCCGGCCAGCATCCAGGCGGGCACACGGTCGATAGAGCAGGCTGCGCCCGACACAGGTGCGGCGCACACGGAAACACACGCGTCCCATCTAGTAATTTTCCGATACAAGTAAATACGAGTAAGTACTCGATACTTTGTTTCGATACCAAGTACATTTCGTATTCGAATTAGTTCATTCGATACTTACTCGGTATCGGAAGAAAAGTACTTGTATCGAATCAAAGTATCGAAACACACCCGGTGTTAAATTCTAAACGCATCAATCCTTCTGCGTCACTCAGCCGCGCCTACCAAATTAATTTCCCTCTGACGTCAAGTTGGTAACATTGAAAATCAAACAAAATCAGTCTGAGAATAGGCAACCGCCACAGACAATCTAATCTCGTATAGTTTATTTTAGGTCACTATTACATTGTAATAAAGTCGCACTTCGCTATGCCTGGCCTATGGTCGCTCCCGCGCAGCCCCACACAAAAACTAAAAGATTTGGTTCAGAGCAACTAAGTAGCCCATGTGAATCGGAAGAAGAAGCTGCTTCAGCTAACTTTTTACAGGAATGTGACTTCTGGAAACATCACAAAGAGCTAGCCCACGTCCACAAAAAGAAAACTCACCGCAGTGACAAAGTGTCTCTCTACTTGGGGAGCGTTCATAAACCACGTAGCTCCATTTTGGCCTCCTGTGAACCCCCCTCCCCCCACGTAGCCAAACGTAGTTTTTGTCTCTTCCCTCCCCCTCCCCATGTAGCACGTAGCTTTTTTCACTATTGATTCCAGAAGACATTTTGTACTGTTTCCTCTTGTCAGACTATCGTAAATTACATATGGAGGTAATTAAATGACTGAAATAAATATTTATATTCTGTTGAGTGTTCTGTACCTCATTTTAAATGTGACAAATAATATGAATGAAAAGCTACGTGGCCTGGCACGGAACCCCCCCCCCCCCCCCACACACACACACAGCTCTTCAGCAAACCCTTCTCTCTTCCCCCTAGACCAAGCTACGTAATTTATGGACGTTCCCTTTCAAACACTGTAACGTCTCTAAAAAGAAATTCGTTTACAGAATGGGAAGAAATGAAACTTATATTTCCTTGTCTGTATACAACAGTATCTTATTGTTGAATCAACGTCAGTACCGAGTGAATGTTTGTTTTCTAATGCGTGTGAAACAATGACAAACAAAAGAAACAAGCTGTCCCCAAAATATTTGGAACAATGCTTTTTTGGGAAACCTTCAAAAAGCGAACTTTTTTTGTTTAGAAGTATTAAAATTATAATAAATAAATATTTAAAGATATGAAAAAATCTTCATAGTTTGTTTACTATGTGCGCTTTATTATAATTTATTTGATTTTATTACACTAGGCAAATAAATAATTAAGCAAAAAGTGACGTATATTCTTACATTTCGAAATTAATTTTAAAAAAGTATCGATATGAGTAAGTATCGTAAGACAATTTGAGTATTACTCATTTGAGTAGGTATCGATACTTTGATGGTATCGGAACATCACTAGTCCCATCAACATGGTGCATCTTACCTAGAAGGTTGATGGCTGAACTTTGAATTAAAAGGGCACAGCGGTGCTATTCTTTAACTGTTTATACTATTCATCATCATCATCTTCACCTGACTCCAATTTCCCGGGTGCGGGGTGAGGGGGCATCCATAAACTACGTGAGGTGTTTTTTTTTTAGGTTTTCCGGACCCCCCCCCCCTCCTCCTCTTTTGGTTATGAGACTTCGCGAGATCTGGTCCGATCCCTCCGCCCTCTAATGAGATCTGGCCCGTGAGACCCCCCCCCCCCCTAGAAATTGCCCTCGCAACTTTTTGAGACCTTTTTTTTAATTAGGTCTAACACTTCCAAAAGCCGGCAACACCCCCACTTTTCGACGAAATATCGCCCTAAAATGAGACTTTCGCGTCATCTGTAGACTTTCTTTTTTTTTTTTAGTTCTACAGTCCGCCAATTTTTCCAAAACCTAACGTTAGATTTCAGTAGACACCCCCCCCCCCTTTTATGTGAGATTTGGTGAAATTTACCACCGGATCCACCCTCCCCCCTCCCCCCCTATTTCACCTCACGTAATTTATGGATGCCCCTAAGAGCACTCGCCACCTTTGCCTGTCCAAGCAAGTTTCCTCTTCTTGGATTCTAGATCATGATGCACGTATCCCCTATAGGTCCAGTTTCACGAAATCCCTTCTGGGTCAGCCTCTTGGTCTTTTACCCTTCAGTTCTTATTCCAGCCATAACCTCGTTGTACTCGTTTTTTTTTTTATTGCTTTACGCCTCGTCGACGGCTAAGGTCATTAGAGGCGGGATGGGACTGGTGATAAGGATCGGGAAGGAATTCGGCCATGGCTTTTTGAAGGAAGCATCCCGGCATTCACCTGGAGTGATTTGGGCAAACCATGGAAAACCCAAATCTGGATGCCCGGACGGGGATTCGAACCGGCGTCCTACCGAATACGAGTTCAGAACATTAACAGTTCACCCACCACGCTCGGTTTGTTCTTGTTGGATCCATCAGCTTGACATATACTAGCCATCGCAATCTTTCTATGGAAATTTTTTCTTGAAGATTTCATTGACTGGGATCTGTTTACGGATCACTTCATTCCTGATCTTGTCTCTTCTGGTTTTCTGTACCATTGATCTTAGGAACTTCATCTCTGTCGCCTGGAGTCTGTTTTCATCTCTGCTGGTAGTGGTATATACTTACAGGCTGTACGTTGTAATCGGCAAGAAGTATGAATTATACAAAGACATTTTGGCTGTAATTGGAGTATGTTTTTCCCACAGAAAGTGCCTAGCTTGATGATAAAACTGAGCTCCTTTTTGTACCCTCTTGGTAATTTCGTTCTGGGATCGACTGTCAGAGGTCACTTTACTGCCAAGGTACTTAAAATTATCCACCTGATTCATTTTTTCACCCTCCAGATAAATAACAGGTTTATTTTAAGGCAAAATCATGCAAAAACTATCGTAGCAATTTTAATGGCGTTTTAAATTTTTTAGAGCGTATGGTCCAGATTAAAATCTGAGAAAATAGCTTATGACTTATATGTACCGAGGAATGTAGAAAGAAATTATAATCATTTCGAGATGGAAGAAATATGGACCACGGATCATTCTATATTTGAGATGAGCACTCCTTCCAAGAAACACAGACAAAAGATCACACTACTTCTCTTTGGATATTGTTTAATTTTTTGAGTTCGGTTATTTAATTATTCAGTTTTCTGAATTTTAGTTAATTAAAATAAAAGGAACAGTGCTTGTTTAGACAGATAGACAGAAAAAAATTCCAAACAATATACATTTTTGCCTCTCTATCATCAATAGTGTACTTTTTTTGGAATAAATTTCAAGTACTGACACGATTTTTTAAGATTATTTTTATTTTCTGTATAGAAAGCAATCAATAGTTAAAGGAGCGAAATTCTGAAATATAATAATCAAATACTTAGCAGATTACTTCTTTAGTTTTTCAATTATTGTAATTTGATAATAATGTGTTTTAAAAACGGATACTTTCCCCACTTTTGATAGAAATCATCCCGGGGTTACCGTCGGATTATGTTGAAATATCTTGTCTGGCGATAAACTCTTGAAGATTTCATTGTGATAATAAGTGGTTAGTACGACAGAAAACTGATCGTCGAAGGAAAAGCCGCAGATTACTGCTACACTTAGAAACTTTAAAGTGGTTGGTTGGCAATTAAAAATAAATTTAAAAAATAGGGAAATATGCATGCAAATATGACCTTAAAAAAGGGTAAATACGACCCAAAAATATCAAAATATGACCAAACATTGAGATTTACTATACATCAAAACATGCTCAATTATATATCATTTATTTTATCTAGTAGTGTCACTTTCACGTAGAAAACATGATTTGCTCCCGTCCACTCATTGCACCATTGGGAAATTAAATTTTAAATCGTTTTATTGAAGTCACTTTAATTTCACATAAATTACAGAAAATAACTCTTTCGCCTGTGCTAAAATACTCCTCTCCATATTCCCTTAGGTAACTCCGTACATTCGCACTTTCAGAAAAAAAAAATAAAAAAATAGCACTGTGCTATTCATTGATCCACTGCAGATGTAACATGTACAGAGGAATTATTTTCAAAAGTATTGGTGACAGACATTGATTGACGCGGCTCGACACAGGCTGGTGCATTGTCAAGATTAAAAGGCGGGAGGAACATTAACGTTTAGAAAGTGACAATAACGAATAACTATAATTTTTGAGTGGTGAATTCTGAGCAATTCAGTGACAATTATTTCCTCCAATGAATAATAACAGTTCAGTTCTGCGAATAATTATCCTTTTTTTTCTCATCTTTTAGTGAATTCCCGATTGTTATAAAAAAATTACCAGATTTTACTCAAATATGACCATATGACCAAAAATATTATCGTTATATGACCAAAACTAGGAAGATGGCCTGAATATGCATTTATACGCTATTTAAAATACATTGAAATACAATCAGAAATGTTCAGTCAGTGTTACAAGGTGTACAACTTTGCTTCCGCCGTTTTTTCCTCAAAAATATGACCCTTTATTGAACAAAATGCTTACACAGATATTATTCAAAGTAATGTCCATCGCTGCCCACAACTTTTTCCCATCTTTCCGGCAGTGTGCGAATGCCGCGTCGCAAGAATTGTTCATCTTTGGAGGCGATCCACGAAACAATCCACTCTTTGACATCTTCATAAGATCGGAAGTGTTGCTCAGCCAGGTCGTGGGCCATTGATCGGAACAAGTGATAATCAGAGGGAGCAACGTCTGGAGAATACAACGGGTGGGGTAGGACATCCCATTTCAACGTTTCCAGGTACGTTTTGACCACTCTTGCAACGTGGGGCCTAGCATTGTCGTGCAGTAAAATCACCTTATCGTGCCTCTCGCTGTATTGCGGGCGTTTGTCTTTTAATGCTCTGCTCAAACGCATTAATTGCGTTCGATATCGATCACCTGTGATTGTTTCACTTGGTTTTAACAGCTCATGGTACATGACGCCGAACTGGTCCACCAAATGCAGAGCATGATCTTGGACCCATGAATGTTCGGTTTGGCCGTCGACGTGGAAGCATGCCCGGGATACCCCCATGATACTGAAGAGCATTCGATTAGACTCAGCCGCAGTTTTCTTCATATTGAAACAAAAAAGCAGAGCCTCCCGCAAATGACAAGAATTCGGCTCGTACACTGACATTTTCAATCGAGAACAACGTTACGATGCACACACAAATCGACTAATGTTTGAATGAGGTTATGTTGACGAAGCTCACAGCTAACTGCCTGACGTCTGCGATATGTTTATCTCGACCGCTACTTATCACTGTAGCCAACTATTGAAAAACGGCGGAAGCAAAGTTGTACACCTTGTAATTCAGCATTACAATTCAAAAAGAAGACAGGAAAAAAATATGACTTGTCCTAAATGTCCGAAGCCTAGTGATGACTGATCAGGGGATGTACCGGTGAAGTGAGGGAAAAGGGTTACGAAACCTTGGTAAGTCCTCTGCTTCAGTACGATGGAGTAGTGTGGGACGTACATTTTGGGTAACAAATACAGAAGTTGCAGAGGGCATAAAGGAGAGTAGCTAGATTTGTTTGTGCCGCAAAACTCAATCAGTAACTAATTTGATTAAAGAGCTGGATTGGAAGTCACTGAAAGACAGAAGGCGGTGAAGATAGTGTCTGGATTGTGCAAGGCTTATAATTCCGATGACGCAAGGATGGATATTGGTAGAAAGATTGGGTATAGGATATTGAAGGGAAGAGAAGCGTATAACAATAATCCGGCACTTGATTTGATTTCAGTGGGAAGGGAGTGGTTTTTTTTTTTTTTTTTTTTTTTTTTTTTTTTTTTTTTTTTGTAGGCATGGTAGTGAGGGACTAGAATAAATTACGAAGAAAAATGATGGAAAATTTATCAAAAATACTGCAGAAGTTTAAAAGTGGGATTCCTAAAGGGCGAAAATATGTGGGTGGTGGCATAGGAATGTAGGGATGTGTTGCATCGCAATTGAAATTAAAATTAAATAACTACAAATACGAGATCAAAAGGAAACTGGTTTACAAAATCATGGTCAGGCCTTTGTGCTACCATGGTAGGATTGTATGCAACTAATATTGGAGAGGATGCCGAGGGGAGCACTTGGGATTTTTGTGGAAATAACCGTAGAGTGTACTTGCTTAACTGTATGAAAATATTAGGTCTACATGATGAAGTCAGGCTGGCTATTGGAGGAAGAATTAGGAGCAGATTGAGAAAGCGATAAAAGGACCATGACTGTAAATTTTTACTTGACTTCAAGCATACGGAAATAGTAATGTTTCATTTTTAGGTTGGCCAATGCCGATTCCACGAACCTTCCCCGTCAAACTTAATTTTTTTTATAAAGTTGTGTATTAACGATCAATCAAAATTTATGAATAAAAAGCCCTTCCAATAACAAAACATATTAAAAATACAAACTCTCCAATCCCATCGCCAAAGTATCCAGTTATTCCTGAGTTCTGAGCTTACATACATTTGTTGTAGCCTAATACTCAACACAAAATTAGAAGTATAGTCCGAAATTGCTTACGCGTTGTCAGTGGGATCAATTTTGACGAGCTCATCACTGCCAAACAATGTGAGGTTCCGCAGGTTTTTTTTTTTAACGATGCTTAAAGAGAAGGACATTTATTGAATTCAGTAGTGTAGATTAGAGGTACACATGAACCTCCATTTAGGATTTAATTGGGAGACCACAAATTGAGTTTTTTCCTTATTTGTTTTTTGGTACATACTTCGTGGTCTGTGGTCTGCAAGGCATTTCTGCTTTTTTTTTTGTTTTAAAGCAAATTGGTCTGCCACCAAAAAAAAGGTTGGCCACAAATGTTATTGGGGAAAGTAAACTCGTGTGGTCGTGATGGCCTGGTGACAGGGTTTATTATCGGCTGCGCTATCCGCCCCCATCATAGCCACCTAGCTTAACCCGGTAGTCCTACCGGGTATACGGTACGTACTGTTGAACGTGGATTCTGTGCCAGAGGTGGAGGACGAGTTAAGGGTCAATGAACGTCATCACCGTGACAGAGATTCGAACCGGGGGCCCTTCGATCTGCAGTCAGAGCCTTAATCACTATGCCATCAGACCACTCGAAGAGCTGTTGAAAAACGTATATCTAACGAGTTGTAACTAAAGGTAATGATGATCATTAGTAGCTATGTAGGCTCCTTCATGATTAATAACATTAACAATAATAGCTGTAAGAACAGCGGGAGGAAACTGCGCAATTACGTTGTCGGAACTGTGTTGTTGTTAGCCAAGCCGCCATTATCATCGCTAGCAAACAGCGAGCTTTGTGTGTGACGCGAGATTACGAATGTTGCAATCGTTGTTAGGCTGTAAAGAAAACGTACAAACACTTAGAAGTTCTGTTTGTATTTGACCGAACACAAAAACATCGTATAGATATACAAGAGTGTTTCCTATCAGCTGAAGGGAACGCCTTCATCACACGTTGGAGTCACGTGATCGACTATCACACTGCAATTACGGTAAATGGAGTAGTAAATAAGCTTTACAGTAACGGAATAGTCCTCCTCAAAGTAACATTATAGTGCCATTTACCACATTGAAAAAAAAAAAAGCTTTTGCTAATTGTTTCTGATATTATGCCCTATTTTAAAAAGCTTCGGTATCAGTGCACCCACCAAGTCGAGTCAACGGTGGCACTGCCTACCCTTTTCTCGAAGCGATTGGGGCCATTTTTAACCTCAATTTTTAAATTACTGACCGCACACTTTATCTGTGATATGTTCCGTGTAAATTGCGTTAGGTATTCTACTAGCTACGTAGTTATTAAATAATTTAATTACGGTTTTTTCCCTCTTCTTGTCAGTTCCAGAATTCACCATGTGTGTAGAGAATTGGGAAACTTAAGAACTTTGGCTGGCGAATAGTTTGAGGAACTGTCTCGCAGGATTTTCGGATAATATCGTAGGTTATAAGACGGTCACGCGAAATTTCAGTCGCTTTATTATAATCTTGTAACTGTAGCTGTAAATGAGAGGATTTTTTAGTATAAAAAGATCCCAATGAATAAACACGGTACTTTCTTTTCTTCAGTTCGTCATCAATTTTATACATGTAAGGCAATCGCAATAAATCCAGCTTTTTCGTCAGGAAAAACAAACAATTAGAGAAAAGAATAACTAGAATTTATCATTGTAAATAAGCTTTAGAACAATCCAGAAATAAAAAAATCAATAAAAACTGTATTAGAAATGAATCGTAGGCCTAATAAACACGATAATGGTCCACACGATAAATTAGCCTTCTTGCCGTACTCTGGCGCCACAACATCTAGGGTCGGAAGAGTCCTGGCAAGAAATGGCATTAAGACCATTTTTCTGCCACCACCAAAATTGAGGAACATTTTGCGCTCTCCAAAAGATGACCTTGCCCTGCGTACACCCGGAGTTTACTGCATCCCGTGTGAATGTGGAAAGAAATACATCGGTCAGACCATACGGTGCGTACAACAACGTTGTTTGGAACACGCCCGACATGTTCGCCTGGGGCAAAAAGATAAACCAGCAGTGGCGGAACATAGTTTGACAGAAGGACATGGTTTCGATTTCGAAGCGACTAAGGTGTTGACACATGCGAGAGGCTTCTGGGACAGCGTCATTAAAGAAGCATTTGAAATTCGCCTCGCGTCTGTTTTGGTAAACAGGGATTGTGGATTCCAGATAAGTGATGCATGGATTCCTGTTTAATGAGGCTGCTCATCACCAACGCTCTGCTTTTTGTGTTCCGCGGGCGTCTAATGACATCTGAGATGCTGCTAGGAAACATAACATCATCTGTCGTTGCCATGCCAGTTTACAAACAACACGCTGACTTCAAGGCAGACTTCAAGACTTGCAACTGCACCTGAAAATGGCGACGGAGAATAAAGTCGCCGAAATATTGTGCATTAATAACAACACTCGGTTTGTTTCCCGAGAAACGTTTATAAATAAACAACGCCGGGAAAGATTACATTCATTTATGTATTGGATTTATTTGAAACATCAAAGGAAATTATTTAAAACTATTTGGAACTAATATGATTCAAAAAATTATTTTTAATATTGAGAAATACGCCCATCTTAATACGTACAGCTTCGCTGACGACCAAATCACTGAAGCATAAATATTTAGAAATAATTTAATATTAAACATTATTGTACCATTACAAAACCCACTTTCAGTCAGTTATTTTGATTGCTGACGACAGAGAACCAGTAGGTTCAGACCGAGCGTGGTAGGTGAGTGGTTAACGTTCTGGCGTCGCATTCGGGAGGACGCCTGTTCGAATCCCCGTCCGGGCATCCAGAGTTGGGTTTTACATGTTTTCCCAAAATCAATCCAGATGAATTCCAGGGTGCTTCTAAAAGCCATGGCCGAATTCGTTCCCGTTTCTTGTCCCCCAGTCCAATCCCGCCTCGAATGACCTTGTAACACCCTCCTCGGCGTACCGACCAATATTTTTTTTAATGCCTATTTGGCATCATGGGAGGTCAGCCCCATTTTATACAATATATTATTGAGGCCCTTCTCTTACAAAATATATTTAAAATAAAATGCCAGCACTTTGCTATTTTAAATGCCTTGGTATATTTATTCAAAATTAATTTACAAGCCAACTTCACAGCTATCTCAACAATTCTAACACACACAGAGATTCTATAATCTTCTTATATCCAACGATATTATTGTATATTACTGTCTGTGGAAGGCTGTTTAGAATTTAATATTTACATATCTTTTTTTTTTTTTCTTACAGATTATTTATAATGAAAAGATTAATACACACAAAAAATAATCAATTAAGAATTATAATAACAGATATGTTATAATTGCCCCCACATCGAGGCACAACTAAATGATGGCACACATTTATTTGCCGAGATGTTCTTTAGTTTTCAATTCACTGTCTCTACCAGTCCACTTACTTCTTCCACTCACAACTTACATCTCGATGTCATTGAATCAATGTCTCATATCTACACAATGAAATTAACATATTTATAAACAAATACACCAATCTAGCATATTGTCTTTATCAGTCCTTCCTTGTTTATAATGACAACTATTTCTCACACAACTCAAGTGACAATAAACTATTCGCAATTACTATCTGTCACAACCTTTTGATCTTCCCTTTAGGCGAGACTTATACAATTTCAGATCTACAACGTTTCTCAATCCTAATCTTTTATTTGACCTAGGATATGTCAGTTCATATGCGCTAATATTCGGTTTAGAAATTACCCTAAAGGGTCCGTGATATATTTTGAAAAATTTCTTTATTTCGGAATTTATTTCTCTGGATTTTTTTTTTCATTCTCACCAAAACTAAATCTCCTATCTCAAACTCGGTTGGTTTTACCCTTTTGTCATACCGCCTTTTCCTATCTTCAGCTTTCTTCTTCATTATACTTTCATCACATTTTATCAGATCAGTGTTATGCCCCCATAACGTTCACTTTTTTCCTTTTCTTCCAGTCTTTTAGTCCTTCCTCAAATACTCCATGAATCTTACTTATCCTATCCATTTCTAATTCCATCCAAATGTGAGTTTTTAGTCTCTTGCTCAGTTTCCCGGTTGCCCCCATGATCTGAATGTGGTTTACCGGCATTTCTGTCACCTTATATCTTGCTATAATGTTTTCGTGCAACGTGTGTGTTATCGCCGTCAGGTCGCTTCCGGAGTCTACAAGCGCTTGGCATTCTATTCCAAATATCTTCACATCAACTAATGGCTGTCTTATTTTATCCTCTAAAACGTCATGCTATTTCTTCACTTAACAAATCTTTCACAATTTCTTCATGCGACCATTTATCTCTTTGCAACTCCGGCAAGAATTCCCTCTTTAAATTGTTTACATTATACCGCCGTCGGCCGTCTTCTGTTGTACCCTGTACCAACAATTTCTTGCATCTTTCCCTATGGCTTGAAATCAGAACAAGTTGCGACTTTCGTTATTTTGCTGCGCTGACGCGTTCGTACTGTCTGGACTACCTTTTGTTGCATTCTCAGGCGCTCTTCTCTGAGACACACCTGGATTTCTTCTTCGTCGACACTCTTTAAAAAAAATATTCTTACTTTATTTCCTTCATTTTCATTGGATTCACTATTAAACCTATTTTCTTCAATTATATCTTCGCCCTCTTCATCGTCGCTACTCCACGTACCATCACTGTCAATGCTTAGAGGTAGTTCATTTCTTTCGCTGCATAAATTTCCTTCTACGAACACATCTTCTTCCAACTTATGTAACTCCGTCGCCTCTCCTTATTCCATGTTCTGCACCACCATATTTGCCATTATCATCATGTACACTGATTCTGGCCAACTCCGATATATACTCATTTTCCCAATTGCTTTCGCTGTCCACTGACATGGTCCCACAGTTGTTGTTATTCATCCTATGCAAACATTCCCACCACTTTAGATATTCTTCTTTGCTAGATTGCTTTGTCCGGTAGTCATTGTAATCGTTTACTGCTTTGTTATCACATATATTGGATGGTCCTGCAACCACTGTATCCGCCACTGATAGGACCTTTACAGTTGCGGACTTAAGTTTTCCGCTCCTTTTTCCTCGTTAGGTTGTCTGTTACCTTTCATTTTCATGTACATAGTTTGTTTGTATTGCGGTCGCTGATTTCCCTGTCCGTTCGATACATAACCACGCTCATTGTAATTGTTAGTGTTGCCTTCAAACTGTCGCATGTCGCTTCTGTCTTGCCGATTCACCTGTCCTTCTCCTCTTCCATACACATTATCTCCTCTGTATGGCCAATTATTTGATTTACCATCAAGATGTCTGTCCCCATACTTTTTATTCTCGTAGCCGTTTTCTCTGTGACCTTCCACATTGTATTCGTACCTTTCGTTACACCGATCTACCCGCTCAAGTGCATCTAAGAAATCATGAATCCTATCCCACTGATTAACAACTAGTTTATCTTGCACTTGTCTCGGAAGCTTCTGCAATAATATTTCGATCTGCTCAACCTCTCCTACTGGTTGATCCAAATAACGCAATTCCTTTCGCATTGCGTCGCAAAAATCTCGCATCTTCCCATCGCGTCTGCCAAAACGACGACAATTGTAAAAATCACTTTTCACTTTCCTCTGCATTTGTGCAGGACCAGAACTTTTCGCGAAATCTTCTCAAGAATTCATTGTAATCATTGCACTCTTCAGCTACTTCACAGCTCCAGGAAAAAGCTTCGTCCTTCATTTTACCTCTGACATAGCGAATCTTCTCTATATCCGACCATTCTAATGGTAAGTCTTTATCATAGATCTTTACAAAATCTGCAGGGTGAATATTTCCGTTCGGTTTAAAAAACTGCATCAGGTAACATCGGCGGAGTATACGTATTCACCGTTCCGGTAACAACCGCGCTAGGTCGCCGTTCAACCTTTTCCAATCTTTCTTCTACTTGATTGAATCTAGAACCAATCTGTTCAATTTCAATTTTAACTTCACCTATCTTTTGTCCTACTCCTTCATCAATCTGTTTTTTCAATTGAATGATACTGCCTGCAGTTTGTTGCTTCACCAAAATTATTTCTTCCCGACATTCTTTTTGACTTTCAAACATGACTTCCCTGATGTTTCCGATAATGGCGTTTTGTCTTTCATTATTATTTGCTATACGTTGATCCATTTTCCCGGCTACTTCTTGTCTAACCTCTTCTTGGAAATGTTCTAATTCAGTCCGCACCTCTTGCTTCCAATTTTCTTGAATTCTCTTCATCTCATCCCTCATAACCTGGAAACTTTCTTCATTCTTCTTTTGATTTGACATAATTTCTATTTTCAATTCCTGAATTGCTCTTTCCTGATTTAACATAATTTTTGTTTCCATTCTTTGACTTGTTTTTTCTTGATTTGACACAAGTTCTGTTTTCATTTCTTGCATTTCGATTTTTCTTTCTATGGCTTGATTTAATATCATTTCTTGGAGTTGCTTGAAACATGACATGAACTGTTGGGGATCTACATTCCTTTCTCGAGCATCAGATGTTCGACTTAATTTTGGTGAGACTGTGTTATTTACATCATTATCTCGCCCATCGTCGCTGTCCTTATCATTTAACCCATTGCAACCATCAATACTATTAATATTACTGCTTTCAAAATACTCTGCAACCCCTTTTACCTCAGCATTAATATTTGGACTGCTAGCCAATTCCGCTTGAACAAAATTACTATTACCACTTCGGATTCTAAATGCATCTTTATTATCAAAACTGATAACTCCAGAACTACTCGTCTGCCATTCTGACTTATTATTTTGGTCCTCACCCAAATCAATTTGCGCATCCTCTCTAACCAATTAAGGCAACCGTTTTCCATCTTTGCAACAAATTAAAATAATTTAGCAACAATAATAAATTTTATTTACGCGAAAAAAAAAAAAAACCGATAGTATTCAACAATAACTGCTCTCAGATTTATACAGCACAACACCAATAGTACAACGATGTATTGCAACGCCGATAATACTATGCATAGACTTGAATACTGGACCACAAAAACACTTACTAAATTTCGTATTATCTGTAATGCATACAGAAATGCACGACAGAAATATCAAAAGTCCACTTGGTACAGCACTGCAAATAAGCAACCATGTACATGCAAACACAAACAAACAAACAAAAAAAAAAAAAAAAAAAAAAAAAAAAAAAAATCAGTTCTTTACAGTTACGATATTCCTCGAAAAAAAAAAATTTCCCCCTTATTTTTTTGTTTTGTTTTAAAAACTTGTATTATTCCTTTGTCTTAGCTATAGTCTTCCACAGACGCCTATAACCTATTTTAAACATGCTACTGCAATTTTACAATCTTTTAATTTTTTTTTTTCTTTTGACGTTCGTTAACTTAATTATTTTCTGACAATCTGTCTTTACTTAATTTGTTGCAAAACAATAGTTCTTACATCACCGTTACAATTTAATTATAAATTCTGATTGTAAAGTCTTTACTTTATTTTCTTTCTGACTCAGTTCTTGCCTCAATTACAAATTGCTTTACTTGAAACTTTAATATTAAATGATAGGCCTACTTCTTCTTTTTTGTTGAATATGAGACCGCAAGTCCAAAGAGAACTGGAATCTGTACTTGCCAATCTGCGCCGATCTGCTCCACGTCGTCCTCAGAAAATTCCTCGATAAACCGATCCTGGCAGTAGAATCGCCAAATGTAACACCCTCCTCGGCGTACGTACCGACCAATATTTTTTTAATGCCTATTTGGCATCATGGGAGGTCAGCCCCATTTTATACAATATATTATTCAGGCCCTTCTCTTACAAAATATATTTAAAATAAAATACCAGCACTTTGCTATTTTAAATGCCTTGGTATATTTATTCAAAATTAATTTACAAGCCAACTTCACAGCTATCTCAACAATTCTAACACACACAGAGATTCTATAATCTTCTTATATCCAACGATATTATTGTATATTACTGTCTGTGGAAGGCTGTTTAGAATTTAATATTTACATATCTTTTTTTTTCTTACAGATTATTTATAATGAAAAGATTAATACACACAAAAAAATAATCAATTAAGAATTATAATAACAGATATGTTATAACCTCGACGTTGACGAGGTGTAAAGCCAAAAGTAAAAAAAAAACCTAATGAAGATTCAGTCTGATTAATGAAGGTAGTTTAGGTTTATCATTTCCCGCACTAGTTAACACGCTAACCGACCCATATGATCAGAAAATGACGCCTCTGAGTGACTTCCACTGCTTCCCCATGCACCTGAGCGGCTCTGGCACTGACAAAATATATTCTTATGCAGCTAAAGGGAAACTACAATTTGTGTGGTCGCTTCCTAGTATTTTACATAAATTAGCACTGGTTGGCAGATAAAGTCCTATATTCTTTCATTTTTTCTTTTTCATTGTCAGTACTACGAATCTGCTTATAGCAGGTTAGTTATTCGGCGACTCTTCGGGGCAATACTATGCCAACTAAGAAGTTTTGCGCTGTCGGGTTTATTGTTTAGAAGATCGGCACAGAGAGGAAAGGAAGTAAATTGTTGGACAGGAAAGCGAAGAACCACTTTATGGGGTCATTTGGGAATCTACGCGATGTGGCCGAGTGAGATTACTCGGAGATCTTTATTCGGGATTTTGGATGGGATGACACGATAAAGATCAAACAGCCAGAGATCAGTTAGTTATGAAGCAGTACAGCAGAATAGCAACCAGTGTTTTCTCCAGGAGCACATCCAGGCTCGCTTTGATTCCATGCCACGACGTCGAGAGGCTCTTATTCCAATATGTAGCAGCTACACACTCTACTGAATTCTAGGTCAAAGCGCATGTACTGTTCTGTAATTCTTGTCATATGTGTAATATATAATCTGTGGAATAAATTTCATTGTAATCACATATCTCTTTCTTGGTGTTGCAGTTTTCACAAACAGTCATATAGATAAGTAAGGAAACAGAACTCAAAGAATTTAACAATTTGAGATAAAATGTACTGAAATAAGAAAGTCATTGAGCAGGGAAACTGCGTTTATTAGGACAAGAAATTCACTGAAATTTTTACGGTCATGGCTTCTATCCATTTCACTCACCATAATATCCCCCGCTTGTAATCTGTCCTAGTCAAAAGAGCAGCTTTCAATAATAAGTGATGCGTGATGCAAACTTCACTTTTCGCTCGTCATTATAATAATTCCACCTTTCCAATCCTTCCGGTCGGCTAGAACAACTTTCCTTCCATTCATAAAACTTTTTCAAGGTTCCTCATTTCACTCATACGGCCTTTCTATGATCCTCTTCACCTGCACTATCCCTCCAGTCCATATTCTACCGACAAAATTCCTAATTTTCAACTCACTAGTGGCATCCGGTATAATCATTTATTTTTCCATTCACGTTACATCTTCGAATCATTGTAACATTTTATTATTTACCGTTCCCTCTGTGGACCCATCTTATAGCTTTTTAATTTTTTATTCCTAATTTTATCTTGTATTCCGATATTTTTTTATCTTTCTAAGGAAAATCACGATTGCTGTATGCGGTCTCTTTTCCTTAAATGTCTCATTACTCCTGCCAGAGTATAAATGCTAGCCCGAAATACACCTCAAGTCTGTGATATTTTACCAGCACTGTGATAAGTGGTTACTGGATTGCAATATCCTTATATTTTGGGTGCCTGTCGTCCGTGTTAGAAAGATTGAAAGGAAGTAGTGGATTTCGTATGATGCATTAAATAACGTACGTTTTTCTAGTACGATTAGTATACACAGCACATATACCACTCGTGGTGACGTAACAGGAAGGACATGTGGTAGCGTTCACGTAGAGTCTTCCAGACATTTAATTGTCAGTAGCTGGCAATCAAAATTGCTGTCTCGGATTGTGTAATTACATCTTTATAGTTCCTCTCGGTGAAGAGACCATAAGAGAGCTGGAAAGAAGCAGCTACTTTCTTCACATAATATTCCTAATGTACATTTTGAATCTCGCTACACACATTTCTCCGTTACGACTGACATAGTTTGATTATTAGAAACGATTCTTTCGTAAAAGAACAAAAACGTAGATGAGGTATATTTAACAGTTACGAAAATTTAATGCGGAAAATACTAAATTAAATGCATAAGCCCTTTTGACCAAGAGAAGGAAGGTTTTTCTTAGAGTCCCTAAGAAATATTGCTTGAAGTTATGAACGGATAGAATGAATGATTCTTCCTACCGATTTTGTTTTATGCCTTGAAACGAAGTACCGGAGTTTTAGTTTATTAGTCCGATTACATTATTCGACAATTTTTTTTTTTCGTTGGAAACTTCTGTGTGCAGCATTAGTGGGATGAAGTATCATAGGTAGTGAGTAGATATTTAAGTTGTGTGAATTCAAGTGGTTTTGAAGATAAAGCCAGAAATAAAATCCTTGTACTTCGAGATGAGGGTTAAACAAACTACATTTTTCGCACACGATTCAAAATCACACATCACTATCTGGTCAATAGTTGAATAGATGGATTATTAGAAATCGATGTAAATAAAAAAAACAATTGGCTACATTTCCATCAATATTGTAACGTTCAGACCTCATTAGCTAAATGAAAAGTAATTAATCTAATTATTTTATTAATTTTTATCATGAAAGTAGAACTTTAGTGAATATTTTGTATGAGATATTATCAGTGTTTTATTAAAATTAATGATAAGACATTTTTTCAACAACAATTAATTAAAATCAATCAACTGTCCTTGTGCGGGCACGAGGGTATTTTACATAAAATACACAAAATTACACAGTGAAATATTCAATATTTTAAGTGTTCACTTTTCAAATGATTGCTTGCTCCGGGTAATGAGAGTTCTTATCTGCAGGGTCGTAGCTGGGCAATGCTACGAACTTGCATTTGTAGCTAGGGGGGCGTGCATAAACCACGTAGCTCCATTTTGGCCTCCTGAGAACGCCCCCTCCCTCCCCACGTAGCCTTACGTGGCTTTTGCCTGTAACCCCCCCCCCCCTCACGTAGCGTTTTTCCCTTTTGATTCCAGAAGGCATTTTGTACTGTTTTCTCTTGTCAGACTATTGTAAATTACATACGGAGATAATTAACTGAGGGAAATAAATATTCACTTCCTGTTGTGAGTTCTGTTCCTCATTTTAACTGTGAAAAATGTTATGAAAGGAAAGCTACGTGGCCTGGCTCGGACCCCCCCCTCCCCCCACGTAGCCTAGCGTAGCCTTTCAGCCAACCCCTCCCCCCCCCCCCCCTGGACCGAGCCACGTAGTTTGTAGTTTGTGCACGGTCCCTAGCTAGCACAATGTCCTTCATATGGTAATATATAATTACCGAATTTGATGTCGCACACACACACTGGATGAAGTTTCTGTTCTGCTACGGACCAGTGTGTCACAGTTCCTCAGGACATCTGCTCAGTAAAAATAGCTGATGTCCCGTTCCAGGCAGCACAGTCCCATTAGCGCACAGATAGTGCACATCGATCGATCGGGAATGCACGCTAGCACCGAATAGCACTTCTCTCCCTTCGTTCGTCGTGCCACATGAAAAAAAGAAATTTCCGCAGATCACCCTGTTTGTCTACCTGGCACGCACAAATCTCCCGTCCATTAGTTCCACACTCATCTCCCGTCGCTAATTCTAGGGACCGGCCTGCTGGGATTCCTGACCCACAAGCTAACTAAAATATTCTCCATTTAAAAATAAAAATAATAAACATATAGTTTATCAATGTAACTAGCGGTCACAAGACGCGTTCGTTACTATATGGAATACCAAACAAAAGACTTACGGTTGATATGGACAAGAACAACACTTTCTGCGTTTGTTAAATAATAATTTGATTGGATAAGTGGTAATTATTGTGACTAATCCCTTATTTTTATTATTAAATTTAAATTGGGTGCCAGTGGAATTATTGTCACAAGCTTAGAAATTAAATTTTGAAAAGTTATATTAATTACAGCAATTTAACATACAACGACAGGCTGGTATATTAATATCATATGCGAATTAGATAAAATTCGCAATTACAATAAAGATAGAAATGAAATTTATTTGCAAATTCCAAAAATTGAGTGATTGGTAATTATGTTGATATTAAAACAAGATCTAACAAAAATGAAAAATCAAACGAAATCGTCATCAAAAGAAACTTAGCAGTTCACAAAGGAAGCAGTTCACCTAATAGGGATCATGAACGTTTTCAAAGTGGCACGAATCAGACCAGGCCGTTGGTGAGTAATTGAGCTTGGATGGACTGTGGTGAGAGTTCCAAATTCTTTACCGTGTGATTATAGCGTAATTTGGAAGCTGCTAGCTGCAATGGATCGTGACTGTTGCGGATAGCAGGCTTGACAGTGGGGTTTCTCTTGTTCTACGATGTCGAGATCGGTATGCGGACGTTCTATAATTACCAGCAGCTGCCATTTCGTAACGAATCGTCGGAAATTTTTCCACTTATCATGCTGCGATCATCTACCTGATTCGTTCAAGTGGACTGCTACAATTTCCCATTCTTTAAGTCTAAAATGGACTGTATTGTCGAGATGGTGATGTTTGGCAAATCGGTTGCAGCTACTGACTTCATGCTGAAGAAATATCTCGGCGTCATATCATAAACAACCGAACTGAACACTTGCATACCGGCTGCCAAACCAACGTCTCTAACTTGTTACTAAGCACATTCTACTGATAACTAACGTAGCCGCTCGCGACTCTTATCACAAATCCGCAAGTTCGTTAACCAAAAGTTCAGTCATATGTTTCTGCTCGCGATGAAATACTAATGTGCAATCAAGTCCCTTGTTCGCTACGCAAGGAACATGTTAAGTGAAGTCGTACTTTTCCTCTCTTTCCAGAAAACTTAGCACAGATGTGACTGCTGCTTCTACCGAAGGTGTCTTCCAATCAGTGGACTCTGCAAACCGTTACAGTTTTACGATTACTCATGATAATTGTTCGGTTATCCAAAGACAGTATTTTTCTGATAGGCTAGCATTCATCCCTCGTTTTCTCTCTACATTATACACATATGCCATTGGTCAGGTCACTCCCACTCTTGCCGAAATGTCACTGAAATTTCCAAATTTGACTTGGGCCTTTTCGACCAAGCACCTTAGGCCGTCTTTCTGTTTCGGAAAATTTACGAATTCCGCTAGGAATTTTCACAAATTGTTTTTGAGTTCTCGACCCTTATCTCTCGCAATAAATCACGCCTCACTTGTTTTATTTTCTGGTTTTACGGTTCGTACTACATGTAAAATGTTTCTTACTTAACTTACACTCATCCTAGATGCAGAAGCATTCTTCAGAAACAATGACTTATGTGTGTCACTGTATAATTCTGTAAAAGTTTTCTGACCCAAGGAAAGTCGATGGTCAATGCAAAGGTAAAGTCAGGATGAAATCATGGCGAGATGACATCAAGAAACGGATTGGTATCGATACTAGTACCGTGAAACTGTTTCACTTGGCAAGAGACTGAAAAGCTTTTGCTGTGTTGATCGTCAACTTTAGGAAGACCGGATGAATGACACGAAGAGTAAACGGTAACTGGTGATTTTATCCTCGTGCTGCTTCCCAAATGTCTGAAATATTTGACCCACTTTCAGATGATGGTACTATGCAGGACATAGCCGATCTTAAATTGTTGACGAATAAAATACACCTTACCGATATTCTACCACCCTTCTTTCCCCTCTGTAGGATCCATTCCAAAACATGTGATTTCTGTAAATCATTTATTGTAGTAAAACCAATCTACCAAGACAGATACGTCATCAGCAGAGCCAAGCCTTCCATAAATGCAATCTTCATCTATTATCCATTATCTGAATTTTGGAAAGGATTCATGCACTCGATTATAAAAACTACGTTCTGACCTCGCATCCGGGAGGATGCCGGTTCGAATCACCGTCCGGGCATCCAGATTTAGGTTTTCCATTGTTTCTCTAAATCACTCCAGGCGAATTCCTTCCCGTTCCTGGTCCAAGTCCCATCCTGCCTCTAATGACGTCGACGAGGCGTAAAGCAAGATATATATATATGTATATATATATAAACACTGCAAGATATATATATATATATATATAAACACTAATCGGCACTATCACTAGGCAGATGGTGTCGTGTGGTATGGATTCTTGCGTACTGTTCTTTTTCGAATCTATCCTTAAGGCAGCCAAACCGAGAAAGTGGGCGCGTTTGGAGTTGTACAAGGTTCCACGACCACTCGCTAACTGTAGAGGCATGCGATCATAGCATTAGCATTCGTAAACAGAGGCGCGGAGCTCCAGCGTAAATTATAACTAGAAGGGCGACTTCGGATTTGCTGTCTACAATAGTGAGAACGTTACGCAAGGCACTATACGTCCTTTTTACGGCTCCGTAGCAATCATGGCATCATTTTTTTTTTTTGCTTATGGTTTTACGCCTTGTCGAGGTCATTAGAGGCGGGAAAGGACTGGGTACAAGGAACAGGATGGAATTCCTCCATGGTCTTTTTGAAGGGGCATCCAGGCAGTCGCCTGGAGTGACTTGGGGAAACCATGGAAACCCCAAATGTGGATCCCCGGACGAGGATTAGAACCGGCGTCTCCCGAGGCCAGAAGGTTAACCGCTTATCCACTACTCTTGGAGCAAATGTTTCTTATATCCTTCTCTCCCGCCGTACGTCGTAATTCCACCCCCCCCCCCCCTTTCCACTGTTTGCGAAGAAATTTCTCAGCAAAATGTGTTGAACTCGTCGAAAACAGATGCGTAGACAAACTCTAAGATTTTTTTTATGGGATACATCATGAATATATATATCTGCATAAACTCTCGTGAGTGGTATAATCAAACAGACATTAAAAATGGAATCAATGTTGCTGTTGTACGTTTTTTTTTTTTTTTTTTCGGGAGATATGAGCGCCTGATGTCATTAACAATTTGTTTCCTCCTTCCTAAGATTTATCAACCAGATGATTGAAAAATATGTAGAAATTCAATGTGATGGCACATAATAAGGACTTTCTATGTTCGGGATATGATATTTAAACAAGTTTTATGATTCTCGCCTTATTTTCATTTCAGTTCCATGTTAACAATATTATAATACATTTATGTCAATATGATAAAAGTATCTGTTGTAAGAAATAACTAAATCGGCAAAATTTTGATGAAACTGAAAAACTTTTGTTATAAATACAATACAAAGTGACAGTTTATTTTGATGAATGTGTACTCAGTTACTATGTTGTTTTTTTTTCCTCCTAAGAATCTTACATTTTTTTAAGTATTACAACAACCTTACATGTTGAGCAACTTGAAGGTAGTACCGCGTTCATATGAAAGCAGGACATCAGCATAGTAATAATGCAAAAGTTACGGAGCAGTATAGCTAGCGTGGTGGGTGAGCGGAAACGCTAGGTTCGAATCCCCATAGTGTAAATGATAAAGTGTGTTTGTTTCTAAAATTCTAATAAGCCATGAGTTACATGTCCCACCATATTTTTAAATTATTTTGTAGTTTAGAACAAAGACCATTATTTTCAATTACGGTGCCAGTTTGGTTATTTTGCATTCTAGTTTCATCATCAAAGCATTGCAATAATAAATTCACATTCCACACATCAGACGCGCTACGATTTGAATGTGCAATGCATATTGAAGCAAAATTGCGCTATCATGAAAATTACTGACTTTTTCTGTCTACGAACTGTGGGGATCGGAACCAGCTCATTAATAGAAGAGACAGAGTATACAAACAGACATGAAAATTCTAAAAATCAACAACTACAAGAAACAATTATTAACAGTGCAAGAAAGTTATCAAATTCATAAAGCCATCACACAGGGAAAAAACGGTCCTAAATGAATTCACAAATTTAACAAACAAAACACTATACAAAGCAATATAAAACACCACAACACATGAAAACCAACACAGTCACTCAAAAATCACAAATAATAGATAAGATAATCACAAAAAAGATATAATTTAACATAGACTGAACAAAGCAATAACCAACAGAAATAGGTTGGTACCACTGTACATACATAATAAACACATCGCTGTAGTCACAATAACTAGTTTGACGTAGTTAAAAAGTGCAGTTTAACAGCAAAGTATACAACATAGAGTGAAGTGAGTGATATTAAAGGTAATAATGCTAAAGTGTAGCAAGAAACAACGGTGCAGAAAGTTGCGGAAGGTGCTGTTCCGGACTGACATGTGCTAGCTGCCACAATTTTTAGTAAGTAAAGTTTATGTACATAAAGATTGTAACCATACGGATAATTTAGTATGAAGAAGTGAATTTATGTATGAACACAGATACTATAAAACAATATATAGAATAATTATAGCAGATTGAACATACAGACGTTAAAATTTTAAAGCTTGAACATATGTATATAATTAATGTACATAATTCACATACACAAATATGATGATATTAATATGTTATTTATAGCCACTGACGATGCCCCACTCCAGAAGGGCGAAACGCGTCTGGTAGATGAAAGTCAATAAAAAACAGTTGTTAGAAGACGGATTTTTATTCAAAAATATTTATGCAACAACTGCGGAACATGGCCTACAACAAAATTACTGAAGAGACAGAGTTTTAGGTGCGTCAAAATTTCTCCATTCAGCAGTACCGACTATTGTGTGTGCACATGAAATATTTAATCTCATAAAGGTAACGCGGAATATGCAGTGAAGCATGCGGGGCGTACCTGTTAAAATTAATTAATATGCAAACCGGGGAGTAAGCGCAATTTGATACCGCTGCAATACACACAGCAGAGTAGGGCTGGGGGAGTGGTTAAGCGGGAGTTATTGCCAGGATTAAAGCAGCGGTCCCCTGCAAACTGCAAAGTGTGTGTTCGCCGCGCAGGCAGGAAGGCAACGTAAAGAAGACAAAAACCCGCCTCGTCTCGCGTCAGGGCGACAGGCCTGTGAGATGGTGATGGCTTCTCTTGGGAGGGACGCTAGACGAGATAGCCGTCCTTGTTACGAGGATAGCGAAACACTGCTTCCCCAAGGTCTCACCTTACGAATACATGCATAGTTCATACACTAAAATCATGCCACTGAAACCAGAAATAAATGAAAGTGTATGGCATCAAATGCAACATAAAAACGGCTGATGTGAAAGGGATAAAACAAAAATCACGTACTAGGGTGGCCCAGAAACTAGAGCACCACATTTTTTTCTTCACCAATTATTTATTGAACACAATGAAACTTATACACAAGAAAGAATTATGTTTCTTCGACATCCCTATTTTTCCACGTTATATCTCCTTTCTGTTCTATAACCTTCCTCCAGCGAGACACAAGAGCCTGTATGCCCTGGCTGTACCACTCCATGTTCTCTTCACGAAGCCATCTCTTCACTGTGCAAATCACCTCTTCGCCATCCTCAAAATGTCTCCCACGAATGGCGTTCTTCAATGGCCCAAACAAGTGAAAGTCTGAGGGACCTAGGTCAGGGCTATAGAGTGGATCTGCTTTAAGATTAATACTTGAAGGGCAGATCAAGAAAAACAAAGATACTTTTATGGCATTTGTTGATTTAGAAAAAGCTTTTGATAATGTTAGGTGGGACAAGATGTTCAAAATTTTAAAGAAGTCAGGTCTAAAGTAAAGATATAGAAGAATACTTTATGAACTGTATAAAAATCAAGTGGCTATGGTAAAAGTAGAGAATAATGAGAGACAAGCATCAGTTAAAAAGGGTGTGAGACAAGGTTGTAGTCTTTCCCCGTTAGTATTCAACTTGTATGTAGAGGAAGCAATACAGAAAGTAAAAGAAAAATTTCTATGTGGCATAAGTGTTCAGGGAGAAAAAATCAGTATGCTACGATTTGCTGATGACATTGTCTTGTTAGCAGAAAGTGCTGAGGATATTGAGAAATTGCTGAATGGCATGAATAAAATACTGAAGGAAGAATTTGGCCTGAATATAAATCAAAGCAAGACTAAAGATGAAATGTAGCAGAAATGATACAAATACTAGCAGATTAAATATAAAAATAGGATCGGATGCAATAGGAGAAGTAAGTGAATTCTGTTACTTGGGAAACAAAATTACAACCGATGGCTGAAGCAGGAATGATGTTAAAAGCAGAATAGCACTAGCAAAAAGAGCCTTCATGAAAAAGAGAAATCTTTTAGTTTCAAATATTGATGTAGGAATTAGAAAAAAACTTTGAGGAACCCTATGTGTGGAGCACAGCACTTTACGGTAGTGAAACATGGACTTTAGGAATACCGGAAAGAAGGAAAATTGAAATGTGGTGCTAAAGAAGAATGCTGAAAATTAAGTGGACAGACAAGGTAAGAAATAAACGAGTTTTGGAAATAATGGGTGAGGAAAGAAGTTTGTGGAAGAAGCTTACAGAAAGAAGAGACAGGCTGGTAGGTCATATTTTGAGACATGCTGGATTGGTTAATTAGTTGGTGGAGGGAACGGTCGAAGGTAAGAACTGTAGAGGAAGACAGAGATTAGAATATATGAAGCAGATAATTGAGGACGTGAGTTGTAAGGGATATGTGGAGATGAAGAGGTTAGCACAAGATAGGAAAGGATGGATGATTGCATCAAGTCAGTCGAAGGACTGATGGCACCATTCCATCGATTGCTGTTTTGTTTTGGGCTCAAAATGGTGAGCCCAGGTTTCATCACCTCTCACAATCCGGGACAAGAACGAAACGGAATATAGGGGGCAGTAAACGGACTTACCATCGGAAGCATGAGAGCTAAAAAAAGCTACAAGGTGGATTGTCAGGGGAGGGAGTTCCTTCAAAAATCTCACGTCATTTTAAGGGGGGTAGTCCAATCAGATCTCACCAAATCTCACCAGAGAGGGGGGGGGGTCCGGAATTTTGGAAAAACACCCCACGTCTTTAATGGGCGCCCCCAAAGGGCATACGGCACTCTTGTTGGTGATTTGTCCGTTGGACAGGGATGTAGAAAATTGGCAGCCTTCATAATTTTTTTCAGAAGTGTTGTTTATACGAGGCAAAGAACTGCACGTTCAACTTTTTGCAAGAAGGACTGGCAGGTCTTATGCGAGACTCTCCAACCAACCTACCTGTTGACGATCCTATATTGTGTTCAGTTAACAGAGACGGCTCAAGGTAACCCTGCTCTATCGCCAATCCGATGCTTCTACCACTACATGCGAAGGGGAAAGAGAGCCTAATGATAAACCTGCCAGTCATCTACCTGGACACAACGGTCTGCTCAGAGGGGTAAATAATGGGAAAGGGGAGGGGGGTATGGTGAGGAGCGGGGTAAGGGAAACATGACCTTGAGACGCCAGTTGGAGGTGAACACAGTAAAGATGCTCTGTGAGCACTATTTGTGATGAGTGAACCTCAATCATCATTCAACAGGGAAAAACGGGTATATCTATATTTTCTTTTAAAGTATTAATTTTCATATTCGGCGTTATGTGTTTTAGTTACATCTCGATAACCTAGCAGAGTTTTATGTCGTTTACCATTATCCGCTGCAAAACTCACAAATGTCGAAAAAACGGATTAAAAGTGGAACATAAGTTCGACGATTCGCTACTCCATCGTTCCCTCAGTTCGTTAAAGGATCACAGGTGGAATGCTTTGTCTAAATTCTCTGTCACTACTAAGTGGGTCATCGGCGAAACACAACACCATATCATCAAAATAATAATAAAAATCATGGATTCTGTATTCGTTTTTGCAGACTGCTCAGTGCTCAGTCAATAAATATTATGCCATCATGGCTTTTCGACAACCTGTAGCGGTTCAACTATGCCATATTCTAACTAAGGTAAGAACATGTAACACACCATTGCGGACGAAAGTGTCCGAACAATCAACTGTGGTGTCTGGAACATTTATACCCCAGTTATGACGACCAAAAATACTAAAAACTGAGCTACGACTAAAAAATCCTACTCTCTTCTAATATTCATATATGAGTGTACTGCTTGTGATGTAGACATTTTTCTATTTAAGGGAGGAGTAGATATTCTACCATGGCCTTTTAAAGGAACCATACCAGCATTCTCCTGAACTGATTTGGGGAAACCATGGAAAACCAAAATCTGGATGGCTGGACGGGGTTTCGAACCCTCTTTCTCCCGAATGCAAAACCAGAGTCTTACCACTCACCCACCATGCTCGATATCTCTTCTATGTTCTATGAAGTTTAATTTAGAAACTTCATACTGTATTTATAGTTTCATTAAGTGGAGTGATTATGTGCTGTGCTATACATAAATAAATAATGCTCTGTTATTAAACGAGAACTGTATACAGAGTAAATTAAGGATTTAATTGACACAGACGAAAATCCGGTATAATTAGACTTGTAAAAGCATGACTATCGCCTCATATACAATACTTACTAATAGATTCACTAACGATTGTACTCTGACCTGAATATTTCTATTATTTTCAATAGAGTTAGGAATAGCTGACTGATTATTTGTATATAAATTTTGAAATAAAAACAAAAAAGCACAAAATTACAAGAATAATGTTATTAACGGAAATTAGTAGTAAAAAAGTTATGGCTAATTCGGCTTGAAACAAAAATACAAATAATTGATTTATTCGGGTTTTTTTTATTTTTTTTATCTGCTTTACGTCTCTTAACAGCAAGGTCTTTAGAGACGGGAAAGGATGAGGGACAATAAATGGGAAGGAATTCTGCCATGGCCTTTTGAAGGAAGCATCCCGGCATTTGCCTGGAGTGATTTGGAAAACCCAAATCTGGATGTCCGGACGGGGATTCGAACCGCCGTCCTCCCGAATGCGAGGCCAGAACGCTAACCGTTACACCACCACACTCGGTGATTTATTTATTTATTTGGAACAGATCGGTGTATCTGAACATCTGATCACTACGCGCCCAGTTATCATGAAAACAAAACAATGTCGATGATGTAGTACTGAAAATGTTGAAACCAACTTAAGTGGAAGAAATCGTTAAAGTTTGCAAACAGCGACTATGTGTCATTACAGTATTTCCTTTTTAGTCACCTACGAGGGGAGAAAAAAAAACTGGAATGAAGTGAAAATATTATCATCGTATCTGCAGAATTTTTGTATGGCCACTCTATTCTGCTGAGATTAAACGCTTTTAGAGTGCAAGTCAAAATTCGTGTCAGTATCCTAATATGGAGTGAGTACGGCGTGGCTATATTAGGTCCCCGGCTGAAATTGAACACCGCTTGCTGGACAGTAACCGGATCCCAGCCCAGAAGACCAGGCGAGTGAAACAGAGCGGACAGCGGGGCTAGGCACTCCACTTAGCAGATCTACCTGCTGGTCCCAGGGCGTCCTCAACGTGTGGCAGAAGACAGCTTCAGGAAGATCAAACGTTTCGTAGCACTTCAAAATAGATCCTTCCGCAGGGTCAACAAATCGATGGCTGGGTGGTCTGATGCTGCTCTACATTTATTCCAGCATTCAAACCAACTTTTCGCATCCAAAAATGTCTTAGGGGCGTCCATTAATTACGTGAGGTGAAATAGGAGTGGGCGAAAATCTCACCAAGGGGCAGGGGGGTCAACGAAAATCTCACTTGAGGTTTTGGAAATTTATGTTGGACTGTAGAGCTAAAAAAAAAAAGTAAAAATAAAAAAAGGTCTACAAATGACGGGAAAGTCGATTTTAGGGGGTATTTCGTCGAAAAGTGGGGGTGTAACCGGCTGTGGAAGGGTTAGATCTAAAAAAAAAGTCTCAAAAAATTGCGACGGCGATTTCTAGAGGGGGGGGTCTCGCGAACCAGATCTCTCCAGAGGAGGGGGGAAAGGGGGAGAATGGGAGGAGGGGAGGAGGAGAGCAAGGGAGGAGGGGAGGAGGGGCGGAGGGGAGCAGGGGAGGAGGGGAGGAAGGGAGGAGGGGAGGGGGGGTCGGACCAGATCTCACGAAGTCTCACCACAGGGTAGGTGAGATCCGGAAAAACACCTAGCGTAATTTATGGATGGCCCCTTACGCCAATATCTTCGATAATCACATAATTCAGTATCTCTCTCCTTCGACAACTTTTTCTTTTCTACTTCCTACGATAAGTAAGGCCTCTTCAAGCTTTGGTGCAATTTTAAGAAAGCAGAATGAGTGAAATTCTCAGATGAAGGACATGCTAGACGAGAAAGCATTAATAGTTAGGGGAACTTAGGGTAGCCCCGGACAATTGAAATTATGCGCAAATAAAAATAAAATTAACACGTATTTTATCTTCATTTTAATCTTATAATTAAGCTGGAAACTTCTGAAGCTATATTAAATAGAACGTCTTTTTCAACGAATTATATTGAAAACATTTTCGCCTTAATTTTTTGGTAACACAAGAGTTATCGGGTAGCTTAGGACACAGTAATAAATGGCGGCCTTATCATTTTTCGGCCTTACAAAAATCACAATAATAATGGATAGCTGAAGAATCTGTATAAACACAATCTTCTTGAGTCCCGTCTTCGCTTTATAGCACTGAATCCAATCTTCTTTAATAATTTCCTCACGTACAATGAATTCGGTGTGTTTTACTCAGTTTGCTTCGGAAAGACTTTGGAATCTTTTCTTTGAATTCAATGTCTTTAAAGCGCCTCCACATTTTAATTTTTTCGCTTCGCCCTTTTTACTGCCTTTACTTTTTTACCTTCTTCTCCACGTTTTTTTTTATATGGTGGAGATGTTAAAATCTCACCCATTTGGATTTTTCAACCCCACGTAACTATGCGTTTATTTGACACATCATATACAATTATCTCCAACGAATTATGACAGGAGTGACGAGAAACTTCTGCAAGGAACAAAACACACTAGTGTGGAACTCGATGGGCGTCCAAGCCGTAGCTCAGTTGCATTTGTTTTTTCACTACAGGATGCATACTTACAATAAAGTTTTAACTACGCAGCGTGGTTGGTTTGTTAGAACTTTAAATGTCCGTGGTGACCCGATCTTCCCCTACTTCATTTTCTGATGCGGACGAACGCTTTCTCAAGGGCATATCTTTCGAGAGGTTGCATGATAAATTACCCGCAAGTAATATCCTCACTACTTGAAGTGTATTACCGGCTTAACGAAGAAAAACGCTTTAGTGAAGAAACTGCTAAAGCAGCATAGTTTGTTCTGTCCTTAAGACCTGAAGCAAAGAGGAAGTACTGAGTACAATTGATGTCTTTCTTATGGCTTTATGCCTTGTAGAATCTAGATCATTAGAGGTTTTTATTGTTTTGCTTTGGGATTTGCATCTCGTAGAATTGATGGTCATCGTAACAGGAATCCACTGGAGGTTAGAAACAAGAAGGAATCCGCCCGCCTCTTTTAAGGAATCATGCCGGTATTCGTCTACAGAGATTTAGAGAGACCATAAAAATATGAAATCAGGAAAGCCGAACGGGCATTTGAACTCATGTTCTTTCTAATGGAATGCTCGAGCGTTACCGCTCACCCAGCAGGCTTGGTTAGTTGGTGTCAGCGTGAGTCAAGAGTGGGAGTAAACAGAAAGCTTGGAGGCTGTTATGGTGTTTAACTAATGAAACTTCGAAGAGAAATACACCTGTAAAAATATAGGCACATCAAACTGAACATTAGTTCTTCAATCTACAAACAAGGTGAGAAAGAAACCAATAGAATAGAAATCCGGAAAGAGCAAATATCTCTTTCAACATTTCACCCAGTCTGAAATTGATTTAGCTTTGAGAAAGTGAAAGAACAGTAAAGCACCTGATATGGAAGATGTTTGGATGAGTGAATCAAGACCTTTGGTTCTGCTGCAAACCTATGGTAGAGTGAATTAATGAACAAGTGTGATCTAGTAAGATCCCCTGAAACGCAAGACAGGAAAAGATCGGAATGATCCTGAAAGTTATAAACCTATATCCCTCTTATGTCATCATTGTAAGTTGTTTGATAGGCTCATTCTTCTAAGACTGACGGACAAGATCGAACCTCGACAGTCGGTGTACCGGGATAGAAATTTGAACGTTGGCCTATTATATCTCCATCTACGACTATGTTTGAAAGATTTTAATCCATTTTGGAAGTGAGCTTAATTCCAATGAGAGATCATCTAACATCGCAGCGTTAGTACTTCTACTCATATGAGGTTTCAGTTGGCTGAAAATGTCTTAGATTTTTTTTTACTTATGGCTTTCCCCTCGTCGACTTCAAGGTCAATAGAGGCGGAATGGGACTGGGGACAAGGAACGGGAAGAAATTCATCCATCCATGGCCTTTTGAAGGAATCATCTCGGCATTCGTTTGGAGTGATTTGGTGAAACCATGGAAAACCCAAATCTGGATGCTCGGACGGGGATTCGAACTGGCATCCTCTCGAATGCGAGGCCAGAACGTTAACCGCTCACACACCACGCTCGGTGAAGCCTTTGACTCTGCTGGTTTTAGTACAACGATAAAATTTTCAAAGAATGACCGGTTATCCATCGTGGAGTCAGGTAATATGTCAGACCTGGTTCTCGCAGCTACATGTGGCGTTATGACACATCGTCGTCGATGTCACAAGGAAATGGGACAAGTTACTTTGAAGGAACGATCTTGGTTTTTGCCTGGAGTGACTTAAGGAAACTATGAAAGTGAAAATGAGTATGGTCGAATTCTCGACATCCCGATTACCAGTCCCAGACGTTACTGCTTACCAATGAGCCTTGGGGCCGTTCATTAATCACGTGAGGCGTTTTTCCAGAATTCCCTCCTTCTGGAGAGACCGTGAGATGTAGTCGGAATCCCCCCCTCCTCTGGTGAGATTTGGTTGGACCCGAACCCCGCTACGAATTACTTCGCAACTTTTTGAGACATTTTTTTAGGTCTCATGCTCCAAAGGTCGGTTATATCCCCAACCCCCCCACCCCCACCCCCTAAAGTCGGTTTTTACCAACCTAAAATCAACTTTCGCGTCATTTGTAGACTTTTTTTTTTTTTAGCTCTACCATTCTACAAGAATTTCAAAACCTCAAGTGAGATTTCCGTTGACCCCCCCGCCTCCCCCTGGACGCCCCCTTTCCTAAATTTAGCACAGAAAACTCGAAGAACATGTTGGGTGAAAGAAATGGAAATGCCAGTTACCAAACCTCATAAGTGATTAGAAAACGCTGAGCACAATCAGCACTGTGCACATTTACAGCTATTGTTCAAAATTATAAAACGAAACAGTAAATGAAGTGTACAAATTTTCTGCACAAATTTGTTGCAAGTGAGACTAAAATGGGACTAAATTAAATTGTTAAAAAGTTGATCTGTGACAAAATAATTAATTGCTTCCCTTTATCTGGAAGAGAGAGATAATTATACAGTTTTATAATCCTTGCCAATGTTCCGAGTATAGCCGCTGACAGGAAGCCATGCGCTGTAATATCATAATCGTTTCATGAGTTACCGGTGACAAGCGCTTGTACGGCTACAACAGACAGAAATTAATTACGGGAATCGATGCACGCGACCCAGCAGGCGATGTGCAGGTGACTGAGAAGTGAACTCCGAAATCTACAGCAAACAACATGTGTAATACATGATAACAAATCTCTCACAAAATACATCCACCCTCGCATTTTACTCTGGAGGCTAATAATAGTGAAGAAATAAAAGGACGATTAGGCGTGTCACATTAGATCCAGTTTTTTTAAAGGTAAACAGGGGCAGTACTATCTTTTGGCAAGGTCCTTATTATCCAGAAATGATAAATGGCTGTGATTCTGGCTGTTCGATAACGTCTGAAAATGGAAGTAAAAGATCCACTCTTAAATATATGTATCATTGTGTTTCCTTAGGACGGCAGAGCCAACAGTTATTTCAGAATATTCTATAATGATTTGCTCGAAGTTTGAGAAATTCATTTTGCTCCTCGCGTGATAACAATGCAAGCCTAATTCAAAACAAAATTTTTACCAAAAATTTGACAGGAAGCTAAATTGTTATTCGAATCTTAGAAATGATTTTTTTTTCCACAGTTCGTGTAAGATAGATATGTAATTGCTTCGACGACTGAGTGCCCAGGCGTTCAAAATAGTATCCAACGTTAACAGTTTGCAGTTCAAGCAGAATCGCGACAAACAGAACCTTCAACATCCCAACAGGCGATAACGAGAACTTTACCAGCAGGCGTATGAGTTTTATCCTTGACAAGAGCGCTTTTGCACTCATTACATACTCGAAATAGTCGCTTCAGGAGCAAAGTGTTGTGCCCATGAACCTCATGTGTGAGTGTACTTATCAGCATAATTTCCTTTTGCCGCAAAGCGCTCGGATCCACATTCAATAATTTTAGCTTCGACAGAAATGTAACATCTTTTTAATTATTGCCCATATCTTAATTCAGTTAGTACATCAATTCCACCAAAACTTATTAATGTGTCTTGAAAAAAAAAAGTCTTGAATTTGCAAAGATGTCAGCAGCTTGATGCTTGTTCTGGGAGGACGTGCCTGGTGCCAGGGCCAACCTTCACAGATGTATTTGTGTCACTTGCATACTAGACTAGAGGCTTCGAAAGTGAACCAGTTTAATCCCTGCCAACATACGCCATCTCTTTCTCAGGAAATACTTCACGAACTCAGAAGGTATTTTAGTCACAAAAACGAACCATGAGAATTATTTGGGGTATAAGCCCACGTACATAATACAGAAATCTGTTTAGAAATCTAGATAAATGTAGTTAAATAAGATGTCACCTGAAAGTCTCAGTCTCTTTAAGTCAGCTTTAAATCCAGACATAGTTTTGCCTCACATCTAATTTTACTTTGCGAAAGAATTCTCTTCTTGGCATCTGGCAACCAAAGGTGACTGAGAAAATACAGTGGGTGGCCAAATTATTATACTCAATAGGTCATAAAGCAAAAAAAGTCATGAAGTTTTTAAAAGACGAAAAAATAACCCTCTTGGATTGGCCTGGAAATTCGCCAGACCTTAACCCTATTGAGAATGTCTGGGCGGCGCTAAAAAAAGAAATTTGCAAGGATAAAATTATTACTAATAAAAAAGAATTAATAGAAAATATTATTACAGCATGGCACAGAACACCTGAATTACAAGAAATTTCCAAAAAGTGCATTGCCAGCATGCCGCAGCATCTACAAAACGTGATTGCTCAAAAGGGAGGATTCACTAAATATTGATTAATATTTTTTTCTATTAATATAACATAATTCCTATGCTAAATTATGTTTTATTTATTTTTCCTTAATTCATTAAACCTATAAAGATAACAATAAAAACGATATCATAGGTCTATTAGTAGATTAAATGTATAATAACACACGAAACAATGTTTTTTTTTTCAAACGAGTATAATAATTTGGCCACCTACTGTAATGTTTGTTTTAGTGTATGGAAGATGAAGGTAGAAAAATTATTCGCAATCACTACAATCACTGATATGTTGTACAATCTTTTTATGGAAAAGATATTTAAAAATTTAACAGGCAATAAGAATCTCTGTAAAACGCATTCATACATAGTAATTAACGTGGGATCTTATGTATTATTAGTTGACACCAAAAACTGATTGTATTTTTGTGATGTTAAATTACTAAGCCGTAATCAACAATGGGTAATATTACTGTCTTGTTAAGGATTATATGTCCTCTTCCACATGCCGAAAAGTTTTGTCACGCGATACGATATATTGTTGATCTGTACACATAACTAGCGCTAACTTTTTTGTTGGCTTATGATCTACGTTTACATTTAAATTAATAATTATGATGCACGTGTTCTTTTAAATTAATAATTATGCGTTGTGCAGTAGACACATGAATTTTATTTTCATTTATCATGATAATATGTAAGACAACTTCTATATAAATAAGTGTTTGGAATTTTGTATTGCAACTTACTCCTACCAACTCCGCGTAGTACCTACAAGTACATTAATCAGCGTTAAAATATGCGCTCTTATTTCAAATGTTTTGGTTATATTTAGTCAGTTCTCGAAAACGAGCCCCATTTGGCGAGAAAAATTATTCCAGTAATGTTGAATCAAACGTTTCTGTTATCGCGTCATTTGCCTCCTCCCGATATAAAATCAGTTCTCTGAGTGTTAATCTTCAGTAACCACCAGAATTTGATCGCTCAAGCACGTTGGTGTGGAAGGGTGTAAGCTTGGACATAATATATCGATATATCGAAACATAGATATTTTTTCATGAAATAATCGATATTTATCGCTGATATTTTTGTTCTCGATATATCAAAAATCGATATTTAATTGGGGTATCATTTTTAAGTACCATTTCGATATTTTTTGTGTGAACGCAATTCAGTATCTATATATTCATACGCTAAGCGAAAACTTATGTTACATTTTTAAGAATACAGAAGTGTGAGATTTGGCATAGTTAAAGATTATATGGAGAAGAAGTGAAGGAAGCTAAAGTCTATATGTAATATGCGTTACAAATACATTAAATTAAGTAAAATAAAACGCTCACTCACCTACGTAGTTCGTTCAGATGGCTGGTAGATGGCGCAGCTAGCGGCCTTACTTTGTCTTCTTTGGTGAAACAAAACAGTCGAAATTAATCTCTGAACTTGTAAAGAAGCAAGAAGCAACATTTCGAGGTCTGGTAGATAGTTACAGGAATAATGGGCGAACGGAGGAACTTAAAGAAATACAGAAAGCTAAAATTATATATAATATATTTTACAAACCTTGGAATCGATATAAGCAGTCAGAGATAATCGATTGCTTCAGTTGTAAACAAATGCGCAGTTTGTCTCTGGTTTGCGACATAGGCTGCGCAGAACGAATTTCCCGTAAACTTTTTACTCTTGGTCCAAGCCGTATTTCAACCTAACCATGATCACTATGACAAAACGACCCTATTTAGGTTGATATGATCCCTGTACCGATAATTTTTGTGTCATTTTTACAGTGCTGCTAACATTTCGCGGTTGCGGAGCATCCCATATTTTGGCATTTTTAATTTAATTCGTGGTGACTTTTCCGGAAAAGGAGAGTGCTAAACGTGAAGAGGACACTATAAGGAAACAGTTAATCCAAATTTCAACAGGTCAGTAACAGTTTTTTCACTGGTGGAGAATGTCCAACCCCACGCAAAAATATAATAAGTATAGTTAATACATGTTACAAATAGATTATTAAAATAAAAAATTAATTTGTGAACGTGTGTGTGCGCTTGAAATATGATCGGAGCCAATTTCCCCGCATTGAGACACTCTGTGGTCTTTGGTGAAACGAAAGACTCGGATAAAGAAGAAATTAATGTTTGAAGTTAGGAAAGGAATACTTTGAAAAGGGATGTAGCGATTCTGCCAGATACTATATCAGTGTTTCCCAACGTGGGGCCCACGCCCCACAGGGGGGTAATTTGGTTTTTTTAGGGGGGAAATTTAGAAATTGACTTGATGCGACTTTACCGCTTTCTCTTGGGTTTATTTAAATGCAATGCTAGATATAGATACAAAATATAGCAAAAAAGCAAATTCTTAAAATAGTGCTGTAAATAATTATTAGGTATAGTTTCGTTTGATGTTAGCAAAATATTTTTTTAATTAAAAATTAGGTATGGGGGGCAAAAAAAAAAAAAAAAAAAAAAAAAATATTAAAAGTGGGACATGACCCAAAAAAGGTTGGGAAACACTGTACTATATGGTCATTTGATTATTTAAAATGTTAACTTTGGTGAAGTGTATTTTGATTTTTTAATTTCAATAATTTCATAATAGAGAGAGAGAGACAAGAAATAAGGAATAATTATTTGAGTGAAATTCAAAATGATAATAGACTAAATTTAAATAGCGAACTCACAAAATAACGAAGTTATTTTGATAGATACATTTAAATGCGTATGTTTCATAAAGCTAAAGCAGTTTTCCGGCCTAAATGAACTATCGGAAAATACATTTCATCATTTGCTATGGTTAGATTAGAAGCTAAAATTTAGCATACAGTCACGCGTGTAGTGTATCGTTTTAATTTTATAGGTAATGCAGAGAATTACTAGAGTATTACTCTTTCATGAAAGAAACTAAACAACTTAATGAATTACGGTCGAATTTCGATCGCTGGGCGATCACTAGTCCTATTTAATGCGTTACATATATATTGGATATATATCAGTACATATCTGACCTAAAAGCGTTTAAAAAGTGAATTTGTTATAGTTTAACAGGTTTTCATCAATGGTTATGAGGATAAAGAAAGTTGTTAAATTTTAACAGGTTTACGTTAAGGTGAATTTTTGTCAACATATTTGATTGTTAACCGATAGGTTATTTTTATAGTTGAAGAATATTGATTAACCATACGTTTTGTGAAGTGGAAGGTTGACGATGAATAACAATTAATGTGTTTACGAAATACTTGATAAGCCAAGCCTCTTCTGAGTGATCCGAAAGAGTGGCTTCTGCAGTTAACTTGGCGGCACCGGACAATAGGAGCAGATTGACGGGGGAACATGTAACACAGTGAGTACTTTTGAAGTTTGCATGAAACGAATTCAGGGTTGATAGCTTTTAAAAAATATAAATTAATAAAATTTTCCGTAATTTGTGAATGTGTCTTTAATTTTCTTGTATATTTTGGGAATATTTTTAGATAAAATAGGAAAAATTTTGATATATTGAAATACCGATATTTTTTCTCGATATATATCGACATCATTTGTAAATATCGATACGATATTTATCCATATATTTGTTTCATTTTCCTATCCCCAGAAGGGCGGTGTGTGAAGCATTGTCGATCAAGATGTAATAACACATCTTGTGCACACACTGTAGAATCTAAAATCGTATGCCAGAAACATTAAAAACTATGTGTGTGAAAGCTTTCAAGAATGAAAGACCATTACTATTGTGAAATGCTATGTGAACTCAACAAATGTAAATGAATTCCAATTCTCCAAAGCAAATCGTGTAGTTTTAAGGTATATTTTCGGTGGGTTGCATTTCAAAGAAACTAAGAAGGTTGTGTTAAAAGTTTGAAATTCTCGGGGACCTTACTTCACAGAATTACTTACAGATTGATTTGGTTATTTGCATTTTTTTTTTTTTTTTTTTTTTTTTTTTACTTATGGCTCTACGCCTCGTCGACATCGAGGTCATTAGATGCGGGTGAGAGTGGGGACAAGGGACGGGAACGAATTCGATCATGGCCTTTAGAAGGAAGCATCCCAGCATTCGCCTAGAGTGATTTGGGGAAACCATGGATTCGAACCGGCGCGGCGTTCTCTCGAATGTTAGGCGAGAAAGTTTACCGTTCACCCACCACGCTGGGTGGTTACTTGATTCTCAAAAATACAACTAGTCCAGTCATTTAAGCTTAAATTAGGTAAGAATCTCGGAATTCGAGATACCCAGCTGTAAGTCTGTAAATACTTGTATATTGACACCCTAAAAGTGGTCTCTAAACCTACATATGGTAGGGTGTGCGCAACTATTAAATTTCGAGGTCAAAGGTCACAAAAAATCGTTTTTTTTGCGCTTTTTTTGTAAATATCTCATTTCCTATGGGTTTTTTGCTATTTGTATTTATTATCAATATTGTAGAATACAAAATTCTCTACAAATTTTGTCTAAAAAAATTTTTTATACGGTGAACCGTTTTGGAGATAGAGGGCGGAGAGCAGCACTTCAGGTCAACCGGTGCCTCCTGTCGAAAACGCGCCATATATAGTTGATGAACTATCTATAAATCAATGATTATAAATATTTGTCAATTTTTATTAACTATTATATTATATTTTATCATTTTCTTCATGCATTAAATCTATATCTATTCAATAAGACTGATAACCGTTTCCTGAAATTAAAAAATAATTAAGGGAAAAACTTAAATCATATTATAATTATATTCCCATTTACACTAATGACATTTTAAATAGAAAACAATTAAGTGCATCTTCTTTAAAATCTGTAAATTTTAAAATCCTTCCACTACGTCAAAAATTATACCTGGGAATTAAGGTCGGGCCACACTAGACCGCACCGCACCTGGCCCGCACCGCACCGGCCTTAAAATCGACTTTCACCACTGGCAAAGATTTGATTTGTTAATGCGAACATGCAAGGACTCTAACTAAATTTTACGAATATCTGATGAACCTGAAGTGAGGTTGAAAAAAAAAAGGACACACTTCTAAAACAATCAGTAACGTTAAAACAATATTTAGTCGTAAAGGACCAGAAATTTCCGAACTCCATGATCCTTTTCCAAATACTACGCAGTTAATATCGATAGCTTCTGGAATTTTTGGAAATGAACAAATTAACTGCCACAGAGCTTACGAAATTGGATTAGAGTCTATGAAGAAGATCACCGGCTTATCATTTAATGAAATAAAGTTGAAACGTTCCGAAAAAGTAATGCCGCTTTCCAGTGTTAACAAATCTGTAAAAATAAATGATTGTAAAGTTGCAGTGGATCCATTATTACTTTTCCAAAGAATAACTGTCAGCAAACAATTTGAAAGTAATCTTGAAGAATATCTTCAATATGAATTGAGTCCGTATCCAACAGCTCTATTTGATAATGATGGCATGAGAAAAACAACAAAATCGTCATTGTATGACAACATGAACCCAATTGTTTTTGTTCTCAATGAAAATAATGTGACGTTCATTATCGATGGCGGATTTCTTCTTCATCATGTTGTATGGAGCAGAGAAGATACTTTTTCTATTATTTTTGATAAATACATGAATTATTTACAAAGGCATTACAGTTCCAAAATAATTGTTGTATTTGACGGATATTCAGACTATAGTAAGAACGTAAAAGCTATGGAGCAGCAGAGAAGAACTGCTGCACTTTCAAAAAGGTATGAAGTCTGTTTCGATGAAACAATGGTTGTACCAGTTACTCAAGAAAAATTCTTATCAAATCGAAATAACAAAGATATGCTCATTAACATGTTAACTGAAAAATTACAAGCTGCAAAAATTACTACTAAACAAGCCAGAGATGATGCGGATGTTCTTATTGTTGAAACTGCAATTGAAGAATCAAAGTCTGAAAAAACTGCAGTTATAATAGGACAAGATATTGATTTACTTGTCATTTTAATTGGGCGTACACTGTCTTAGGAACAAGATATTTTCTTTAAAAAAGTTGGGAAAGGAAATGTAAAAACGGAGATATACTCGACTAAAAGTTTTGATAATTATCCTCATTCCAAAACACATATTTTATTTCTGCACGCATTAAGTGGCTGTGACACAACTTCAGCGCTTTTTAAAAAAGGAAAAAAATCATTTTTAAAAGTTTTTGAGAATCTGATAAATTTGGATGAACTAGCTGCAGCATTTGAGGAAGAAAATTGTTCGGCCCAGAGATTATTAGAGAGTGGAACTCAAACCTTATTGGCAGTCTATTATATAAATGCTCCGAAATCTGTGAAAAGTCTCGATCATCTTCGTTATATGCAATACGTCAAGTCTACAAAACTTAATAAACCTGTGCAGCTTTCAAATATTCCACCAACAAGTGCAACTGCTCATCAACATTTCAAACGTGTATATTATCAAGTTCAAACTTGGTTAGGGCATGATTTGGAACCCCAGGTATGGGGTTGGGCAATGCGAAACGATTTTCTGGAGCCTATCATGACAATTTTACCACCTGCTCCAGCAGATTTGCTAAATACAATTTTCTGCAACTGCAAGAGTGGTTCGCGATGCGGATGCAGGAAAGCGGGCTTGCAATGCTCTTTAGCTTGTGGCAAATGTAATGGGCAAGCTTGTCTCAATGCTCTACCATATCAGAGCGACATTAACGAAGATGGAACCTTTGACCCCGAAATCATGGAAGAACTTGAGACAAATGTCGTTGAAGACGATAATGAAGACCAGTTTGAAATTTACCAGCAGCCGGAAGACGACGAAGAAGAGGAATAAGATGATTAAAATTATAAATTGTAGTTTTTGTACCCTTTATTCCATTTTTTTACTTTTAATAAAAATAAATTTATTGAATGATATTTTTTAATAAAAATATTAATTCATAATTTATTTAGTTTTTTCATCATGTAAGAAGTTATTAATATTAATTAGGTTAAAATTCAAATATAATTCCTATATTTTCGTTAACAATTCTGCAATTACATGGGCAGGTAAGTGTTGTTAAATAAATTAATACTGAATAAAAAGTGGATAGGTTAGGAAAAAAATGATAAAATATAATATAATAGTTAATAAAAATTGACAAATATTTATAATCATTGATTTGTCGATAGTTCATCAACTATATATGGCGCGTTTTCGACCGGAGGCACCGGTTGACCTGAAGTGATGCTGTGACCGCGCGCTCTCCGCCCTCTATCTCGAAAACGGTTCACCGTATAAAAAAAGTTTTTAAACAAAATTTGTAGAGAATTTTGTATTCTACAATATTGATAATAAATACAAATAGCAAAAAAACAATAGGAAATGAGATATTTACAAAAAAGCGCAAAAAAAAAACGATTTTTTGTGACCTTTGACCTCGAAATTTAATAGTTGCGCACACCCTACCATATGTAGGTTTTGAGACCACTTTTAGGGTGTCAATATACAATTATTTACAGACTTACAGCTTGGTATCTCGAATTCCGAGGTGAACTTACTATAATGACTGGACTAAACCACGTTTCGACAATTCGTTAAAAAATAAACAGGCACAACGTTCTCACTAAAAATTTTGTATTTTTATTGTATTGTAAGACCTAAATTTTCCTGGCTTTCGACTGCGATCACTCGAGCAAGACGTGGCGAACCACCTTAAAGGTAAAACACATTGCACTAGTTCATTGGAAAGCGTAAATCGGCGTCACGTCTGTCTCCTATCGGAGGCAGCAGAGACGTAAAAGGAGGTAGGCGACGACGGGATGGCATCGATACATGTTGCCGAAACGGGTCTTCAGTCGAGACGTAATGCCCTGCCAGAGACCAGACGCTTGACAAAGTGTCCGGCAGCAAGTTGGAGTGCCGTGCCTGGGGCTATCCGTCAGCGCCTCCTGCTGCCCCACTCTCCACGAGTGGAACTGCTGACCTGCCAGCCTCCAGCAGCTCTCGCATTAATCTGAAAGGAGAGTTGTTACTCGGTTCAAACGGAATATACGCGGAACTGTGACACATATATATATATATATATATATTATAAATGCGAAATTAACTCTGTCTATTTGTTACGTTTCTTGGGCTAAACGGCTACTCCAATCGTGATAAAATTTGACAAGGAGATGCTATTTGACATTAGGATGGGCATGGGATACCATATTCTGTAAAGATAAGAACATATTGTCATTAAATTATGAAAACTATCTGAACTGTGAAAGACAAACGCATAATGTCTATATGTCTTTTTAATACGTAACATTAGAGAGTAATGGCAGCGTAGCGCAGTGGTAACGTGCTTGCTTTTAAGAAAACTCCCGTGTGGCTTCGGGTTTAAACCGCACTAGGCGTAAAATTTTTTTATGTATTGTTTTTCATAGTTTGAGCCAAGCCTAGGATTTTGTAGTAAGGATGCCATGTTCTGGCAAATCTTTGGCGATAGAATAGCGCCCTAAGCGATTACTTTATTCAGGGTACACTGGTTCCACAGGCAGTTTTTGTGTGATCTAAACTAATAATATTATATATGCGAGAGTAAGTCTCTGACTATTTTTTGTTTTGACGACTATATGTGTATACCGATATACCGAAATACTTTGTATCATTAGGAACGAAATAGGATACTTTTTTACCGATATGAATAAATGAGACAGGTTCGACGGTAGAATGGCATATCGATAGCGTTCCCGTCATATTATGCCGACATATCTTAGGTAACTTTCAGCTTTGTGTATCCAAGTCTAGCAATCAAATTCTAAATCCATGCTTACGAAGTCGCGGGTAACAGCTAGTATATATATAATGGCTTTGGCTTTCGGCATCTAAGGCCATACAGCCAGTCTGATTAATTTTTTCCAGCTAATTAGACACACCACAGGACGGACATAACATTCACAGACACAACACTTAGACACCCATGCGCACGGCTGGACTCGAACCGGCAACCTTCGGTACGCTGAGCTAGCACTCTAGCCCCTACGCCACCAAGGCCGGCTAACTGTGATATCTAGCCAATCTCAATATAACGACTGTACACTGTCTTCTCCTACTAACGAGTGTTTCGTAGAGTTTAGTTAAGCTTTTTTCAAGTCGTATTTTTTCTTGCGCTGAGTGTCTAGTTTAATTTCTTAGAATCGAATATTGGAACAGATCTGGTTTTCGTATTTAATTTGACAATTTGCAGTATAATTTTTGCGACGAATAACAAGTTCGTCCAGAATCATAATTGGGAAAGAGTTACTTAATGAACTGCTAAAATACGGCCAGAACAAAACTCAAACAATCTTGAAAATATGTTGGGCTTGTGGTTGTACCACTTGACCACTCTGTTATGATGCAAACTAAAGGTATCTTTATGAATTACTTGTCTTGTTTGGTTTCGTTTACTCACAAAAAATGTACGTTATGGTAATTAGTTCACTTTTAAATAATCCTTTTTTACATAAATCAAAGGTCATAAAGAAATTGTATATAGCTTATCGCGCTTTCTTTGACTAAACTGCACGAACTGAGTATTCTAATTAAGCCAAGATTAAAGTGTGTTTCTTTGCGAACGTAAACGTTCAAATATTCTCATCAAAATGCAATTAAAATCTTTGTCATTGTTTCTTGAGATATTCAAACTGAACAATCATGTCAAATATTACGACATTTGAAAAGTTTGTTACCATAATATTAGCGGAATTAGAAAGTTGAAATCAACTTTTAAAAAACAGATATCTCAAATTTGGTGAAGTACAGAAGCAAGTTATGGTAAACACATTTTTGCAAAACATCCTAAAAACCATTTATTCCATAGATTTGTTCTTTTTTGAAATAACTGTGAACACTTTTAACTTTCTTTCTGTGTAATTTCTACTTCGTTCTCAGAAACAATTCTATTTTATCATTTTTTGTGTGCATTATCTGGGAGCTAATTTTGCAATGGGAGACATAACTCAAATTATAGGAATACATACAACAAACACAAACAGAAGTTCTTATAAAAACGTAGAAGTGAATCTATTTACTTACAAATCACGAAAGACGACAAAAACACACATTTTTTTACCGTGAGTCAAATGTGAGCTTGAAGGGAACAGGCAAATGAGGCGATAAAACTGATAACAAACCGAGTCCGGCCGGAAATTGACGAAGGGTAGGAAAGGTCACGTATACTGAAACACGTTTTCGCCCCATTTTACGGATTGTGGACCTACTTAATTTTGTGCGGGATCCGTCAGACTGTCTAATGATGTGGGATCCCGCGTTAATGGATTTCAATCCCTAATTGCGTTATTTGCAAGAATGGTTTTAATAAATTCATAATTGACTGATACGGGGATTATTGTTCGTCTTTAGACCTGGGCGAGAATTACTGGCAAGTGGTCTTTCAGAAGATTTGTTGTTCTAGTTATTTTAGGGCACGTCGACATTTCAGAAGGGACTATCACTCATTCCACTGGGGTGATTTCGGGAAGCTATGGAAAGCCAGTACCTAGATGACTGGACCTGGGAAGGAATCCGCATCGTTCGGAATTCTAGGCTCAATTGTTAAACGGCAATTCAGCATGCTCTTGGAATAACAAGACGGGCAGCCAGAACATTACTGCAAGAGGTACGAGGATGTTTTAAGCCACTCATATAAATCGTGTGGGAGGTAGGGTCCGAACAGCTGATTTTCTTGACTTAGTCTCACAGCACCACGACAGTGGAAAGCATTGCAATCTAGCCAGGCTGCTGCTGTGTGCAGTCGATGAGTTGGGCTTTCTAGGCAGCTGATTTATGGCTTGACTCTCAACTGTTGAAACGAGCCGCGTGTTAAACACTTAGCCTTGACAACAATAACTGGAGCAACAGGGATAGTCAGTTTGGACTGCGCTGTTTCTGCTTCACTCACCACCAAACAAACCGTCCTTTTTTTCGGTTGGTGTTTAGATTGTGTGGAAATTCGATAGTAGTGTTTGGGTAGGATGTCTGGAACCCGGGTCCTTATTTATTGACTATCATCTATGTTAAGGTGGTTGTCAGTCGGTCTGTAGGGTACTTAGTAGCACATTAATCATATAAAAAAAACATTATAATCATCTCCCTTTAAAGTATTAGTCCTAGGGTCTGTTAAAATCTCTCTCTAAATCATAGAAACAGAATTCAGGCCTGCAAAACGCACATTTTATGAATGAACCTTTATTACAAGCACTTAAAAAAATTACCAGTAAACAGACGTCACTAGCATTTAATAGCGTCGTTCATGTTTTCTATTAGGTTTGAAGCAAACCAAGCTTATTCAATTTTTTTTTTTTTTTTTTTTTTTTTTTAAAAAAGCTAATACACTGAAATAAGTCTGTAGTGTCATTTTATAGTGCTCTTTAAGCAAACTCGTTATTATTTTCATCCTTTTTGGTACAAATTTAAAAAAAAAAAATAATACAAGGCTGCAATGCTGCTACATTTCCTACGAATGATAATGCATATTACGTCCTCATGCTAACATAGAAAAAACACTTTGTCGTTAATTTGGGTTGACTACGATTTGACAGTCCATAAAAATTTGTTTTCGTACACATAAGGTTGTGATATTGATTTTAAAAATTTCTTAGACTATAGATTAAAAAAAAAGAAGCACTGGAAGTGCGGGCAATCGAACCTCGACTTTTCGCCCAGGATGTTAAAAAATTGTTACTAGGTCACATCACTTCTCCTTTAACAATAGCATTAAAATTTTGTTTAAGTTATCAAAAAATTGCAGAATCAGATCAATAAATTATTGTCTCAAATGCTGCCTTGATCGAAAAGACGACGGATTATGTTACAGCGATACTTACATACACTGTACGCAAGGAATTATTGCGGCGTAGGTTTATTAAATACATTCAGATCTTGTTGGCCATTTGTCTGAAATACGATTACAGCCTACTAATGCACTTGCCGCTAGATTTTAAAACAAAACTTTTAATGAGCTTTTGGACTAATGACCGATTTGAACGCGCAAACAAACCATACAATTATTCTCGGTAGATCCCAGAGTGCAACTGGCTTCGACTGGACAAACTGGTTCCAAACAAGCAAAATACAAAACATAGGAACCGGAATGAGTGTTAACAGTAAAGCACTTCTAAATAAATTTCTAACGGAAGAGAAACGTTTTCGGTCTACCTAAATTGAAGTTAAATTATTTTAGCCCTAATTACGGAACAATCAAAATTGGTTTATCTCATTTAAAGCCTGTTCACAAGTTTCAGATTACTGTAAATATATTAATTAATTTTGATAGATTTTCAATTAGCATTTTCGTTTACTATGCTGTATTGTTTATTTATGATTGATGTATTGTGAAGGTTCTAGACAGTGTTTATGGGTTGCTGCAACACATCTCATCAGCCGCCGATTTTGAGCGCAAACTGAGTTGCAGTGAAATTAAGTTATGTCTGGAATCCTAAGAGATTTCCTCTAGTCGAGATTCTTGTTGTTATGCAATTATGATTTGGTTTATTCTCAACGGACCTCTAAAAATATAGTTAACATTCGTTACCTTGTATATTCCTCTTCCGTGTCATCACCTTCATTTATTTCCGTATTTCAGGTAAGATCATCACATACCAGTTGCATTAATCTTCTCACTGTACAAATAAAAATACTTATCCTGGTGTTTTCATGATTCTTGCTTTCAAATGCTCATTAAATAGTGATTAATCTTGGAACCACTTCTGGTTAACTTATTTACTATCCAGTTTTACGTACTTTAATTTGCAACATTTAAAAAACGACACTTTTGTAGCTTTAATCGGTTTCAAATGATCATTATGGTTTGTGTTATTGTACATTTCTCTGTAAGCAGTTCATCATCTATTATCATCTAGACTTATCCCTTCTCATTCATTCTTCAACAAAAAAAAGTTCTTCACATGATCACCATTTGTTCTTCTTCCTTTGTTTAGGTCGGTCTCCTTTCTTATTATTCTTTCATGGGTACCTCTGCTCAAATAAATCGGATATTAACCAACTACTATATATATATACATATATATCACCAACATCTAGCTCTCTGCCTGTTATGAGATATGTAGACTTTTTTTTAATATGTAGCCATTATGCAGACACTTATTTATGCGGCTACCTTTTCTGTTTGAAGTCTCGAATAAAATTCTACGCTTGGGGTTTTTTGTTTTGTTTTTTTACTTACGGCTTTACGCGTCGTCGACGTCGAGGTCATTAGAGGTGGAATTGGACTGAGGACAAGGAACGGGAAAGAATTTGGCGATGGCCCTTTTGAAGGAAGAATCCCAGCATTCGTGTGGAGTGATTTGAGGAAACCATGGAAAACGCAAATCTGGATACCCGGACAGGGATTCGAATCGCCGGCCTCCCGAATGCGAGGCCAGAGCATAAGCCGCTTATCCACTACATGCTGTACAGTGCATATGAGTTCAGCGTATTATAAATAAATGATCCTCATTGAGGTTGAGTTGCTACCTTTCGCACTTAATTACAAACATCCAGATCAAGATTAATGAACAAGAAAAATTCATATCAGCAAGAACAAAAAACAAAGTTAACAGTAGTTGTGCATGTTTGTTATGTTTCCAAGTCCTGACGCTAATTGATAACAGCGATTAGTGGCTCGAAGCAATGCAGAACCGCTAACTGAAATATTACAGTAGAGGGAGTCCTTGCTTGGGTTATTGTGATTCCTAATTCTTGACTTTTTTTCTCACCTTGTCCATCGTTCGCAGTCTCCCACACCACCGGCATGGTCTACATCTTCAGTTCCTTATTCAACAAAATCTTTCCAATTTTCAGAAAATTAATTGGCTCGGCTGAAGAAAACAGCTTTACGGTTTTTCAGATCATTGTGCACTGACCAGCCTGAACATACTTCGACAATAATCCCATTACCGAAGCTCACTGGGAAAACTGCTTTAATTGTACTGCAAGACAACCACATCTGAGAACATCTGGACATGTTGACCAATGCTGTGTCAGATGAAGGGAATGATATCGGCTTCAGCAGAACCAGCGACTTCTGAGACTGTCACAAACCGCTTAAGAAGTAAATCCAGACATCCAAAATGGACCGAAAGCGCTTCTATAGACATCTAAGTCAAAACGCTGACGCTGGAAAGGTGACGTCTGAAAAACCGAAGCTTATTCTTCAACAAATGTCTGTGAGGAAAAGATTTTATTTGTTTACCACGCCATTACACTATATATAGCACCAATATTACTTTTTAGTTTTTATGTGTTGATCAAATAGATTGTAACAATTCACAGTTTTGAAACAGTAGTTGTACAATAATTATACGATATTATGTATCATGTAACAGTTCTTTGTTTTTTGGAAACATACTACAGACTTAAGAGAGAAAAGTGAACAAATAATAATAAATAAATAATTCCCGTTACGTAATGCAAACAGTTTGTAGGGAAAATCAAACGTGTTTCGCAGACCAAAGAAAGGGGTCTTATACTTTGTTTCCGGCTGGTGGTCAAAACCATCGCCACTTACAAGTATTTGCCGACGTTATTCATTAGTCTGCTGGTTTTCCACTAAAAAATTCCATTAACGCTTCTTCGTCACACAGCCAAAGAGTTACATTACAAATCTCTATAAATGATCTTGATTCGTTGGAGAAGATGTCTTGCTGGCATTATGGTCACCAATTTCACCACGTGCGCGCATGATGCAGTTGGGTGTTGAGAGGCATCCGTATGGCTACTATGCCACAGAATCATTCCTGTCGTTTGAAATCGACGACTCAGGTTTTGCTCGGACAGTCCTTACACTGAGACAACCTGATTTACAGCAAACCAACAGTGTAACCCGTCAGACTACTGCAATCTTGGCATTAGCATTTTGAATGTCATGTAGCCATCTTGTATAAATTCACAGTCCTCAGCCAAATACTGAAGGTCCTAACGAGCCCTGATTAACATGCGAAGGTCCCCGATTTTTTTCAGCACAGACAATTAAAGATGGGAAGTAGTTTTTTATAACATAGATGGATGCTGGTTTCAATTTGTCTGTACGTAATATCAAAAGAATAGTAAGTGGTTTCCTGAGTTAGTTGGTGGATGGAAATCTCTCGGTCATCAAAACTAATTATTATGGGAATAAGAAGATGATTCTTTGGTTGGGGATAAATTTTGTGTAGTTTAGTTTATTAGTATTACAAGGTATATATTATACTGCTAGAAACGACTAATAAACGTATAAAAACACTAATCGGATAAACTGATATCGAAGAGACATTACACCAAGCGTAGTGGTGTAACGGTTAGCGTTCTGGCTTCGCATTCGGGAGGACGGCGGTTCAAATCCCCGTCCGGGCATCCAGATTTCGGTTTTCCGTGGTTTCCCAAATCACTCCAGGCAAATGCCGGGATGCTTCCTTCAAAAGGCCATGGCCGGATTCCTTCCCATTCCTTGCCCCCAATCCTTTCCCGTCTCTAAAGACCTCGCTGTTAAGAGACGTTAAGCAGTTAAAAAAAGGGGGGGAAAAAGAAAGAAAGACATTACAACGGTCATACGCAAACAAAATATGTGAAGAATATTCTGAGGAATTATCGTTGGTTTATGGCAGTGAGAAGGAGAGGAAACAAATATCATTATGAACAGGAGAGAAGAAACGATCGATAAGAATGGCGCTTGCCATTCATTTAATTGGTTCTAATGAAAAGACTCTCGTTATTCTGCAGTATCAGTGGGATCAAACATGAAAGAAAGTGAGGGAAAATATTACAAGAATTTTCTCAAAGCAGAAGCATAATCGATTATGTCGCTTCTGGGCACTCCAAGAAATTAGTAAATCGATTAAAACCTTGTTACCCAATGTACTGCTCGCATGATTTTATAATGAGTAAAGGAAACAGCTAGTCGATGAAACGACGAGTTTATAAGTAATAAAACGCTCAAATACAAATTATGAAATGGTTTCGGTCAGGGGCGGATCCAGGATTTTGTTTTGGGGGGGGCTTGGCTTGAGTGAATTTTGGTTCAGAGGGCTTGCCTTCAGTGGATTTTGGCTTTGGGGGGGGCTTGAGTCGGGAAAAAGGTAGTTTTTATAGCCTCCTCGGGCCTCAAATCCGTAGAGCTAAAAAAAAAAAAAAAAAAAAAGGTCTCAAAACTACATTGTCGGGGGTGGACCAAGATACTTTTGGGGGGGGCTTGAGCCCCCTAGCCCCCCCCCCTGGATCCGCCCCTGGTTTCGGTATATGAAAACTATGCTAGAATGCAAGAAAGACCTAGTCTGTGGATGCGTGTGATAAACGGTATTGTGACAAAGGATAATGAGGTTACACTTCCCGTATCTAAAGACCTCGCTGTTAAGAGATGTTAGGCAGTTAAAAAAAAAAAAAAAAAAAAAAAAAAAAAAAGGGTTACTCTTATTCTGACCAGCTAAGTTTATGCACAGCTTGAGAAAGTGAAATAATTGATATGCAGTTATGTAAATTGGATTGGCATCCAGAATAACTGTTATTCGATATAACAGCATTGTTTTTATATTCACTTTCTCTAATATCTCCAAGCATTGCTCTACCTCCTTATGTCCAGTACTGTTATCTTTACCTCAACAAACATATTACTTCCGACATCTACAATTATTTGACTTCAGTATCCAAATTCCTGCTTTCTACTGTACTTGTTACCATGTACCTTAACCACTCTTAACTAATTAAATAGTCATCTATGTGTTCAAACGATCCCCGTAATATTACATGTTTTCTTTTCTTTTTATTGATTCCACCAGCAACAGTTTACTTCTCACAAATCATTTTAACAACTCATTTAAGTTACACTGAGCGTGGGAGGGGAGAAGTAACGCTCTGGCCTCGCATCCGGGAGGACGCGGATTCGAAACCTTTAGCCATTCAGGTTTCCCAGATCACTCAAGGCGAATTCCAGGCTTAAAAAGGCCATAGCCGAATTCCGTCCTGTTCCTTGGCTCCAGTACTGTGCCATCACTAATTATTTCAATGTCGATGAGCCATAAAAAATGAAATAAAACATAAAAAAAAGAAACAGTTAAATTGCACCTTTGGTGCAATTGACTTCCATAATTACTGCCGTCATCAATATCCAAGTTCTATCTCTCTCTCTTTTAACATCAGAATTCTGGTTTGAAACATTCTTCCATCTGAAATGTAGTCTTCACGGGTTTTTCCGCTGTTTGTTGTTGAAATGCGACAACGAGCTTTCGGCGGCTGACTCTGCCGCCATCTTCAGGTTGGATGTTGTGCAGGGAGAACCAGGGCTGCACAGGGCTCGTTGTCGCATTTCAACAACATACGGCGGAAAACCCGTGAAGACTACATTTCATCGATACGTCGTGAAAGCCTTCGATCTCACATTCTTCCATCTCTTCGTATCCAATCTTTTAGTCTCTGTATTTCCACTTACTCATTACTCCCAACATCCTTAGTTATTTATCACAAAAAGTCAAATCCCTGTGTCTTACGCAGATATAACCTTCTAGTACACCTTCTCTAATAACAAATTACGTGGTGTCATATGTGTTCTACATTCACATATTTTGCTGTTGTAATGTTCTTTCGTACTGTTCACTTGATACTCTCTGTCTTCAGGATCTTGATGCATACATATTACGGCTGTACACTCTTCTAATAAGACATTAGCTGTTTTTTTTCCCATCCATTGGTGAGAGGTTTGTAGTACTGAAATAAAATACTTCATGGCCTACACACAACTCCAACTTGACATAATATCGCTGAAATTTATCCTCTTTATTCAAGTTCTAATTCCAATCTTAACATGATTTTCTTTTTCATTTTGGAAATGAAGATGATTTTAAGAAGTATTGAGTTTCTCTCAATAAATGTTTGTTAAGACTTCTGTAGATGCATTAGAGTAAGATTATATTATGCTGGTTCATTTACTGTTGTAATATTCGCTGCACTAGTATTCAAATACGAAAAAATATCTACAACGTGAGGTTTGTCAGAAGTTATTGGAGGTATGGTTGCGAAAAATATAACTACCGGAAGGTGTGTTACCATACACTCCGGCAAACTAATGTTGTTGTTGTTGTTTTTTGACAGTTCGAGATTATATTCTGAAATCCATGTAAATTTATGCTGAGTATTACATTTGTGGGTACTGCCTAATGTTTAAATTAGTTGTAGATATATTAATTCCTATTTACATTGGTGTGCAAAATTTAGGGACATAACATACTAAAAACTCTGTAGAAATTAATGAAATCGCAGGAGGATGTTGCTAGAGGTCTCCCACACTGGCACAAAAAGCTAGACGCCACATCGTGACTTCAGCTAGACCGGGGTCCTCAAACATTTTACCCCGTCGACCCCTTGACAGAATATTTGCCTTCTTATCGACCCCCACAAGTATTTAATAAAAACATTAAATCATTTTTGGCATTTCTGATGCTAAGAAATAAGGAGGCCTGCATAACAACTCAACGAAAAATTTATAAAATCCACCCAATAACATTAACAGAAAAACAAGATACTTTCCACTATTATTACAATCTCAAGAAATAGGAACAAAACTATGGATAGATGGAATAAAATTCAAATAAAGACCTGCCAAAAAGAACAGATGGTTGTTGCACTGTTTTACCTTACATATTTCATCATTTACTTCACACGACTTCACAAACAGACGAGAATTGAGAGGATGAGCTTTAATTTATTGACCTGATTTTTAGTAGAGCATTCCTATTATCTTTCCAGTTTAATTGATTCTCTTTAGTATTAATCGACCCCCTTTCAACCCCCCGGTATTAATCGACCCCTGGAGATCTCTTATCGAGCCCAAGGGGTCGGTATCGACCACTTTGGGGACCCCTGAGCTAGACTATAGACCTTGCAAGACGAGGCGGTTGAAGGAAAAGGATAAGACAGTGTGTAATAATCATCAAGCTATTACGGTGCACCGTGGTGGTGTTATTCATTACAACATGGCCTGGATGACACTACACGGCGAAAAATCATTGGGAATCTGAATGGAGGGCGAAGAGTGACGAGTGCAGCCCAGGAGTTTCGTATTGCTGACAACATTGATTCACGTGAATGGGCAGCATTCCGAAGAACAAACATTGCTACGGAAGAAAATAAGGTGATCGACTATTGTCAACTACAGTAGCACATGGCACTCGCATTGAGCAACAGACAAGAAGAAACCCACCTCAAACAGTGAGTGCAATTGCAAACCCCCTTAACAGGAATGCAAGGTACGCAATTCTAGGCTCCATGGTGGCACGGCGACTGCGTGGGCTAGTCTCCTTGCCCGACGACTATTACATGGTATTCCATTGACACTCGCTCATCAGCGACACCATTTGAGACGGTGGCAAGAGTATCAGGTCTTGACGGATGAAGAACTGGGTCACTTTTTCTTCTCAGTTGAAAGCAGATTCAGTATGAGTAGTGATTCTCGACGTACCCTCATGTGTTAAGAGGTAATGTGCACAATAACTTTGTCAAACATGATCGTTTTGGTGGCCCAAGTGTTATGGTGTGTGGAGGCATAATGGTAAATCGACTTACCGATCTCCAAATTCTTGAACGCGGTACACTCATTTGTTAACGTTATTGTGACAGTATACTCCTATCCCATGATAATCTTTTCAGGGGCGTATTCGGACCTGACTTCATTTTTATGGGTGTCAATGCGCAATCGCATCGAACTGTGCAGATGGAGTAGCTCTTGCAACGAGAGGATATTCGATTAATAGACTGGCCTCCCCGTACCTCCGACTTAAATTTGATCGGGCATGTGTGTGATGCATTGGAGAGTTTTCCAGCATGTCCACCTGTACAAACAACCATCTAGCAGTAGTCAATCACGCTGGTGGAGAAATAGAACGCCCTACCATAAGAACTCCTCACCGAACTTGTAGCCAGCATGGAAGCGCATTGCAGAACATGAACTGCTGTCAGTGGTGACCGCACACCCTTTTAAGAACATTGTACCTCCTGTTTGTAATATCCAGGGGACTATCGTGAGTAACAGTGAGTTCAGAGTAGCTTATTGTCTGTGTATAAAAGTTTTCAGTTCCTTTTGTCTCGTCACGTATTTATTTCACTTGTCTTCCATAACATTCTGCAGCAGATCTTTCTTCTATAGTTCAAGTTTCATTGAGCTATGTTACTTGGCGGTGACACAACATTCGAATGTAACTTTCGTCCTTATGTTTTTTACTCCAGTGTATTATCATAAAAAAAACACCAACATGATTCTTCTATTTCTTTTGTAGGTCTGTTTAAAAGTAGTTTTCTGTTAATTGTTTGAGTCTATGATTTCCCAAGAAGATGGTAAAGGAAGAAGAGCACGTAGCGAATGTGCAGAATCACTGAAAAATAAAAGTTAAATTAGGGTGAAGATGAAATTGCTGCGTAAACTACGAATTTCAGAGACGATGGATGAATCGATTAGTCAATGCAAAAGAAAATTCGAGAGACAGAATTAAGCTAACAACTAATACGGATTCATTAACACATGATCCTTAAAAGCACTAAACTACCAGTCAATTATGTAAAGGAGGAATTGCGCAAAGAAAAAGGATATTAAAGACGTTTAAAATGAGGAAAGTATTCATTGATTTATTTATTACTGGGCCGTGAAATTATTACTGAAACGATCAATACGTCACTTCGTGCTACGCAGCATAAATCAATTTACAGTTATCAACTAAATGACGATGAGGTGCGTTTATTAGTGGAAGTGCCGTCTTTAACATCCAGTACGTTTTTTAACCTTTCTGCAGAGCGGACGCCAGTAAACCAGCGTTCCGATAAACTAGTTAGTCGATATGACGGAGGTCGACTTCTATGTTATAAACAATACTTTACACAGAATTTTAATCTTTTTTGGATTGGTTCCCAAGGGGCCTCTTGCATGTAACGTCAATTTGTGGACAGATGTACAGACACCTATTTGGAGAAGAGCTTTGAAGCCTTCTGTATTTTGGCTGCTGCTCACTCTGGTTGGTATTGGATTTACTATTCGCAACACGATCATTCTGTGCAGTGAAGCATTTACTGTCACCATCGAATACTTCTTCCAGCTGTCGGATTGGTGCCTATTGTTGACAGTTACCGTAAAATGGCTAACTGGTAATATGGCGGACGTAAAGCGACTACTATATTTACTCAAGTTCTTTGACAGCCGTGTACCTGCAGGAAACACTGAAAAGCACAAGACGATGGGATCGTTATTGTCACTTATCTGTTTGATATCTTTCGCAGGTGTTATAGATCTTGTCACCCATTTTTATCTACGCTTTCCGGACAGGATCCTTCAGTTTCAGTCCGTCATTGAAGCATACAGACTTTTATTTAAGTCGCTGGTGATATTACAGATGTCCCTCACAGCTCTGGAATTGGGCAGTAGATTAAACATACTCGCTGCACGGCTTTCGTCGCTGCGTCTCGTCAACGCGGATCCTGCACTGTGCTACGCTCTCCTGGGGCGCCCGTCGACGTCTTCCTGGCCCGACGGGCTACGCCGCCTGCGGTTGGCACACCTGGCGCTTCTCCGGGCAGCAGATCTGATGCAACAACACTTTGGATTGGCTGCTGCTCTGAGCACTGCAGGATCTATGGCTGCCACCATCCACGGTATTTATTGGTTGGTGATGCTCTTACACAATGAAGGCGCAGTACCGACACACCTGATTGTTTACACCGCATTCTGGTTTGCGTTTCATATTTACCTGTTGTTACTACTGGTGCTGACATGGTCTTCCGTGGCGGACACAGAAAACCGGGTGTGTGCCATAGTGCGCGACATGGTGGAGTTGTCGGAAATGTCGACTTCAGCCGAGCTGGACGGTTTCTTAAGGCAAATAAATCGGCCGCCACTCAGTCTCACGGCTGCGGGCTTTTTCAACATCGACAGGGGTCTGCTGGTGTCGGCTGCTGCCACCACCGTCGCGTACACCATGTTGATGAGAGAGATTGTCGCGCAGTAAGGGAACAAGACGTGTATATATAACTCACAACAGGTATTTCTTGGTACCTTTCCAGATACATATCAACCGGCAAATACCTTGCTCTTAGGTTATGAGCTCCATTTACATCGACATTGCCTTCTTGAATTAACTACATCACGGTTAATGCCATCAAACTTGCTACGCAGATTTCTTGTGCTTTTGTGTTGCCACATCTAACGGCTGTCCGTATAGCAGTGGTTTGGATTACTAATGTGATGGCGTGTGGACTGGACGCTCTATTGAGAAAAAAATGTATTTCTTGGCTTTTGACTTGGAATAAATCGCTAGGATCTGTTACTTGAGTTGGTCACCGAAAGAATGCTTAGGAAACCTAGGCTTAGACGAGAAGTTGGATATGTTTTTTTTATTAGAATGTTGAAATACTAACTGCTAGAAGCACAGTGGTTTTCAAACTACGTGCAATATATAAATATATGGTTTGTTGATATGCTAATTTAGAGTAATAACCTACATAATTTAATTTTAGTCATGATCGATATCGTAGATTTGTAATATGATTATTTTCTATTAACTGTGTTAGTGCATTAAATGAAATCGATTTGTTATTTTTACAACATAGTTTTATAAAGCAGTTGTTATCCATCTCTCTCACTTAGCTGACGAAAAATGTTCTAACTGAATGATTATTTAAAAAATATTGTGGACAGAGAATAAGATTAACCACCATTTTCCCACCATGCCACAACCTTTTTTTTCATTATCAGTAACCTCAATAAAATCTTCTTGGGTGTCCAGTCGGATGGTGCTGTATAAACACGACGTTTCGACAGCTAGCTCTGCTGTCTTCATCAGGTATCTTCTAGCTGTTGCAAGCTGACTGTCACCACTGGCTCGAATCAGTCCTCTACATTTTCACATAATGAACTTGTATCTTCAATTTTACATTGAACTTTAACCAAAATCATCACTTATTACCCTCAAGCCTCTAATTATCTTATGAGTCAATAGTTTTTTCAGTTATAATCTCTATTAAAAAGTAACCAGTCCCAAATGTGTCTAAATGTGCCTCAAATACCTTTGTAAGATTCTTCTGCATTCTCTGACCTTCACGTTTCAGTTCTAAAGGGTGATAATTTATTAACTTAAATCCCAATTAATTTCGATACCTTCAAATTCAAACTCTTATATTTTTTTGTAGTTTTTTTCCCAGATATGTTGTTTCAATTTTTCACATATTACTGCAATTTTAATAGCAATTATCGAAGTGTGTACCCGAGCACTAAATCAAAGTTTGACACTGAAATGTTTCTATTAATGTGTATGACTGCATTACAGAAGATTTATATATCCGTAATGAAATTGAGTTTTAAACATATTTGTGATTAGCATTCGGCACCAGACCATGCATTTATTGTAATGTTTAATTAGAATCTTTATTGCTATGCTTAGGAGCACTAATACCTGTTTTTTATTTTACACTATAGATATAAACTGCTTTGTTTTATTATTCTGATATAAATTTGTAGTGTCTGTCTGAAAATAAAGTGGCGAAATTCACAATGCTTACTGAGAATAGATTGTAAGAAAGTGTGTTGGTGGTTAAATTCGAAAGAATAAATATTTTGCGTTGTCACTTGTTCAAAAAAATACGTTAAAGAAATATTGAGACGATACAATATTGTTGTTAACATTAATCTGAGAGTGTGTGGAGTGTGCAAGTAATATGGGATCAGCGGATACAGTCAGCATTAGGGTGACTGGGTGAATAGTTATAACCATTATGCCACTTAATTTGATTAAAAAAAGATCTAAGAAGACATGAAACATAATTAACGTTCTGCAATACTGGTAGTTAATTTATATGGAATATATGTCTATTGACTTTTTTAAAAGAGTTATTACTTGTAACTATGTGATGTACGAAAATCTGCCTCTAGCCAGATATGCCAGCAGCACTTCTTGTCGAGCTGAATGAAGACACGATTGAAGACAGAGGCAGCCAGTACGAGAAATAGAATTTGATAATAATTCCGGAACTCATAATGAAAGTTATGAAACAATGTCAATATATTCCTACCATTCCCTAAAATAATCTCCTCGAGAATGATAGGCTGGAGGGAGTCTTACGTAAAAACTCCTTGCAGAGTTCAAATTACTCCCAGACTGATTTAATTCTTGCGGCACGTTCTTAGCATATTGAATACAAACCGTCTAAGCGGCTACCAAACTGTAAAGAAGATATAAGAAGTTTTCTAAGTAAGTAGGCAACATATGGTTGTTTTCCATATTCGCTTAACCACATAATCTATTAACTAATTCTGTTTCATTAGTCAAACCAGTTACAGTGGCAAGCAGCATTCCGCAAGGTGAGTTGCCTGTTTGCTCCTCTACAATGAAATTTAATGATTAAGGCCATCTGCACAGGAGTCTACCAAAAAAAAAAAAAAAAAACTGATTAGTAACCCGAGTTACTAACTAGTGCGCGATTAGTCACTTCTAATGTGATTAAATGGAACACCGCATCTTGCGCTTCTAGTTACTAACAAGTTACTAACCAATTTGTAATCAGTTCTAGGTGACTCGGCATGTCAGTCACTAGGCGATTTCAGTTCCTAGTTTCCAAGCGATTTCACAGTAAGAACAAACAACAGTTGAATATTTTATTCGTGGGGAAGTCGGAAATACTGTTTTGCACAGTTTCTTGCTTCCTGTATACTGCAACAGGTATGAAACTGTAAAACGATACTCAGAAGTTGGGAAAGCAGTGAATATGACAGGTATGTAACATTATATGTATAGATGTGCATTATTTGAAAACATGTTTTTTAAAATGCAAATACAAACTAATTTTTTGATTTTATATTTATAATGCCGTGATATAAACAGCGTTTTGTATTTTATCTGAAATACTTTTTCAAACACATTTTCTGTTTGCAAGATGCAAAATGGTTTTATAGATTTCCATGCATTCCCTTATGACTATGTGTATGCGGTTTTTTTTTTATTCTTTCTGTACGACAGGTCAAATTATTAGCACCAGTTCTAGATAACTTTCTTTAAACATACGAAATAGTGCTAAAAATTCAGCATATGAATGTGGGAATTCTTTTGCAGCCACAAATCTTCCTGCAGAAACGAATGACCTCAGAATAATCTCCGCCTTTTCCCCATCTGTTCGGATGATTATAAAGCAGTATGACAGTTCTTTCGCTGGAATCGCACTGGCACCATCATTGTCAATGGTGGTGGAGGAGAACACAGATAAGGAAAATGTTCTTGCTTCCATAACTTCACAGAAGAAACTAATCATTTCAATCTCTTTTGAGTAGCCTCCAGTGAGGATTTGCGTCACCAACCAGTTACTAACTAGTTAGTAACTCCAGTCCCAATTCAGTTTCTTTTGTGTAGCCTTGTGTGCAGACGGCATTAGGGTCTATATAAAGAGTGATGCTCTTATGTTTAATAATTGATTTTAACATACAATGAAAGGCAAGAAATCTCAGCATGATAGAAATAATTATTTAATGACTGGACTGGAATTTGAAATGAGTAAAAATATGAATTAGTAAGGCACACCTCAAGGATGTATTTAATTAAAAGAATCAAAACGAATGATTCTTTTCACTGAAATGAAATTAATTTTAACAAAATATTTGAATTCATCCTAATATGAGACACTTCGATTAATTTTTTCTTAAAGGGTCGTTTACTGGCAGTGTTTCCTGCGAACAATCACACATCAATGGATTATCGTACTGATGATAGGGGATTTGCAACAAATCACGCAGACTAGCGGGAGCTACATGTAACTATTTCCTCCCGGGTGGTCCGAAGGTCATCCAGTCAGTAGGTAGTTGCCAGGACTGCGTCCATCATTGAATCATTATAGCGGTAATCTGCATAAACAGGCGTCACGGTATGTTACCGGTGGTGAGTGTCCTCTGGCAGTGATGCCAGATTCTCGTACGGCAGTCAGTGATGAAATCACAATTTCTCTTCCTGCTATGATGCTCCCCGCATGGATCCGAACATCTTTCTCGAGTGGGAAAGCAAAACCTTTTGAGCAGTGCGGCGTCCTTCGAACAGTGGTGTGACGTGACCGTACGTTGCGATGTTGCTCTGTGAAGCTTGGACGAGAGTGCGAGGACCTGTGGTGATCAGTGGCACCCGATGTGTTGGTAGGGCACACGAGAACGCGCACCAGGAGATTGCTGCACCAGGCATTCAGTCGCTAAGGCTACTGCCGTGTTCCCTTATAGATGCGTCGGTGGGACCGGGCGCTTGCAGAGGCTTTAACTTTACGGCCGGGTCTTGGAGGGTCTTCACTCCGTGGCAGGCGCTGCGTCCGGGGTGCTCCCCTTGGGCACCCTTTATGAGTGGCGGAACGCACCTCACCTCACCATCCCCGCTGTAGTAGCAGGTAATTCTTCAGATCATCTAATTCTCCGGGGGGGGGGGGGTTGGCTGCAGGATTATTATTATTATTATTTCGTATCAGAAACATACAGTTACACAATCACAATCATCAAATTATAATCGACCAGAACTTGGCCACTTCCAGTGCATTTTCTGAGGCCTCATACAGTTCAGCTGCCGAACAGGATGCTGGACACAGTTGACACTGGAGCATGTGCTGGACAGTCTGGTCCTCACCGCAGTCGCACTTGATATCACTGATCTCAGTATAGCCCCATCTTACTAAATTCACTTTGCATTTGCCCACTCCTGATCTCAGCCTATTCAAAGATTTCCACGTCAACCATCCCTTGTCATAACTAGGTGGCAAAGATTCAGACACTCTTCCCCAGCCATGCGGAAGGGGAGCCTTAGCTTCCCATAGTTGTAACCTGGCTTCTTCAGTTGTCGTTGTAAGTTCCTGAGATATTCTTAGGAAACTTTTCCTGGACTTCAATCTTTGCCTGTGAGGGATATACCCATATAGTGGATGAGATTTTTCATGATTCACTTTCCTCCTTTCCTTGTTCACTGCTATTTCCCTTCGAACAGAAGGTGGTGCTATTCCTGCGAGACGGTGGAGCCATTCGACTGGAGTTGATTTTAAGCAGCCTGTTATGATTCTGCAAGTGTCATTAAGTGCAATGCCTACTTGTTTGGCATGGGTTGAACTGTGCCATACGGGACAGGCGTACTCGGCTGCAGGATGATGGACAGTTTCAGGTGGGGTCGGCGAGGGAGGTTTATGAGTGCAAGCTCTGGTATCCCCCGTGTCCAGCCTTATATAAACTTGGAAAGATGATTTGATGCTACGAGTACTCACGGCTTTCTTAAACAACCTGCGATGATGTACGAGGTGTGTTCAGAAAATAACGGGAATTTTTAAATTTCGCGGGTTTGGAGAGTCCAATTGTCAAATTTTTTTTATTATGTTGGTATACATGCCCTGGAAATATGATAAAATTTTCAGCTGTATTCATTGCTTACTTTGTCTGTGGCAGCCGCTAAGGTTAGACGTGTTTTTATGAGCTCGGCGATTTTCGTTTGTTAAAAGAAATGGATCAAAGAATTTGTATCAAATTTTGCGTAAAAAATGAAATAAAGTGTAACAAAGTGTGTGATATGTTAACAAAGGCCTATGGTGAGTCTGTTATGAGTAAAACAAGAGTTTACGAGTGGTATAAGCGTTTCCAAGATGGCCGTGAAGACGTTGAAGATGACGAACGCCCCGGACGCCCCAGCACATCAACATCCCATGAAAACGTGGAAAAAGTGAAAGCAATGGTTATGAATGATCGCCGAATCACAATCAGAGAAGTTGCTGATGATGTTAGCATATCGATTGGCTCATGCCATGAAATTTTTTCAAATGTTTTGGGTATGAAACGCGTGGCAGAAAAATTTGTTCCAAAATTGTTGAATTATTAACAAAAACAGCGGCGAATGGAAGTTGCTCAGGAGTCACTAAATGAAGTCAACGACGATACAGAATTACTGAAACGTGTTATAACAGGTGACGAAACATGGGTTTACGGATATGACGTCGAAACTAAGGCTCAATCGTCTCAGTGGAAGCATCCTGGCTCGCCAAGACCGAAAAAGACTCGACAAGTGCGGTCGAACGTGAAGGTTATGCTTACGGTGTTCTTCGATTTTAATGGCATAGTGCATAGTCAATTCTTGCCACAAGGTCAAACGGTAAATAAGGAGTACTACCTACAAGTTCAACGCCGTACGAGGGCTGGCTTCTCCGATTAGCTCACATGCAACAGAAATTACAATCTGTTACAACACGGTGGAATTAGGTCGTGTGATTTGTTAAGAACAATTGGCTGAGTTTTCATCCATTGAGAGAGCTTTTCACGAGAAATGCATGTGCACATTAAAGATTCACTAGTTTTTGGGCGGACGATTGTTGAGAACCAGTGCCTATATTGACAATGGCAGGTATCTTTAGCGACCGTCCTTAACCCACTCCACATTTCAGTTTCTAGCGAAATAAGTTATTTGACGGCAAATGAAAGATTAAAACAACTGAATATATGGTGAGAGTACCTCTTGTCGACGTTGCAATTATAGTCAAAATGAAATTGTACCACATTAAAACTTAGGGACATCACCACATCCCACCACAAATACTGAAGTGGTCCACAAAATGGAAAAGAATATGGAAATATTCACCGCCATAAAAACACGAAAGCTGCAGTACATCTTGAAGAACAATAGCCGTTACGAGCTCCTGCAATCTGTTCTCCAGGGGAAAATACCAGGTAAGAGAATATTACGTATTAATTTTACTTTGGGGGTTTCTTTGGCAGCAATGAGTAATCGGACGTTGGAGATAGGACTTCAAGGAGAAGACGATTATTAGAATGGGCACAAAAAGATGATGATGCCAGATCGGAACGGTAGCAGTTAGGGTAGAGCTGCGGAAATTATTATTCACATAGTCTTGCTTTATGTGTGAAATAGTCTAATTATCTAAAAGTAGTTATGGCTGCGACTAAGGAAAAATACGTGTATAGAATAGTTACTAGCTGATACCCACGACTTTGTACGCGTGTATTAAGAATTTCGTTGCCAGAACTGAATATAGAAAGTTGTTGGTAACGTAGGATTGGACCCAAACAACACCGAATCGGCATAATCGAACAGGAAAGCCATCACTATATCATTCTATCGTCGAACATATTTATGAAGAGAATCAATTTCCAACGTATTTTAAAACAGAAAAACAAACGAAGGTGCGGGGATGTAAGTGTGTGTGGGGGGGGGGGGAGGGGGGGTTAACTAAGGGCAGCCTGGTCTTTTGTTCTTTCTTCAGCATGAGCATCCGATTCTTGGGTTCTAATAACTTTAGCTGCTCGTGCTCTGTTAGAGCTATACCGTAGGCCAATTTACGCCCGCAAGGCACGTCAGAAAAGAAGGAAAAATAAACTGGTTCCAGAAAAATTTAAGCAGACACAATGTAATAGTACAGAGAAAATCGGTATCTATATTAAATAATATGTTTTGTTTCGAAACGAAATTTACTAACAAATCATACACTAACTCAATGCGCGAGATGCACAGCTTGAGCAACCGACGTTAAGTTAAACACTAACACACACATCGGTCTCTGTCGCCATTCGATAAGTTCTCAATCACACACACAGACTGAAAGCGAGAGAAATAACCCCTGAGGGATCAATATAACGTAAAAAAGTGTACACCTACCACATTGCTAGAGTACCTACGATTTGCTTCGCATTGCACTCCTAAATTTGTGATATCTACAGTTTAACATGCAATATGAACAACCTACGATCCAGGCGTGACTCATGCGATCAAAAATAATTGTTAAAATTTTTTGCTTTCACGGGGATTTGTACTGGAAACCACGCTCTAAACATCAGTAAGCAGGTAGCCACTGAGCTACCAGACCACTATATGGTTCGAAATGTTCTGGTACCTTCTAGAAAGACGCCTCCAACTGGCCAATTAAACTTTGCATCCACAGCGCGTGATGTGAACTGGCCAATGGGAGACTGTCACCCCACCCTTAAGCGACAGTAGAGTGACGCGTTCTGTACCCGTCCTCTGCGCAGTTTCCTTTTGAAGATCACGCCGTAAACTTGCCAATTTTTTTATGAAGCCAATGACTTAGGCAGTGTTAGAAATTACACCACCAGCTCCACCCTTCGTATGCTCACGACGCGAGGCTTGTACCAACCCTCCCGCTATTTTATTCAGCCATTCGGCTATAGTAAGGAAACACATTTCGCTTCTATGCATATTAAGATGTACCATTCACCTGTATCAATTCACTTATCGCTCCGAAGAGTTCAAGAATAAATGCCTGTTCATAGCATCTCTGAAGTCATTTGCAACAATTCCTCAACTTAGAGTGATTTTTAGTGCTTTCCAGCCCGTACTTGCAGACGCCAACGGGAAGAACCAGAAGTTGACGGCGAGCAGGCTGGACGAACTTACGTGCACGCAGGGGTAAGTCGAAGGTAATTCTTCGCTCGGCCATTACCACGCGACATCGTGTTACACAGCATAATTTTATTTACAATTAGCTACTGTGACAACTAGATGACGATGAGGTGTGTTCTTTACTGGAAGTGCCGTCTTAGGCATCCAGTACGATTTTAATCCTTCTTCAGAGCGGAGGCCAGTAAACCAGCGTTCCGATAACTACTTAGTTGATATGACTGAGGTCGATTTCTATGTTATAAATAATACTTTAGACAGAATTTTAATACTTTTCAGATTGGTGCCCACGGGTCCTTTTGAATATAACGTCAATTTATGCACAAATAAACAGACACATATTTGGAGAAGAGTTTTGAAGCCTTCTGCGTTCTGCCTGATGCTCACTCTGGTTGGTAATCGATTTACTATTCACATCACGGCCATTCTTTTCAGTGAAGCATTTACTATAACCATCGAATATTTCTTCTAGCTGTCGGATTGTGCCTTTTGTTGTCAGTTAAAATGGCCAGTTGGTAATCTGGCGGACGTTAAGAAATTACTATATTTACTGAAGTACTTTGACAGCCATGTACCTGCAGAGAACACAGAAAAGCACAAGGAGATGGGATGGTTGTTGTCAATTTGTCTGTTTGATATGTTTCGTGGTTTGTACTAGATCTTGTCACCCATTTTTTTCCCACGATTTCCGGACAGTATCCTTCAGTTTTAGTTTTTCATTGATACATACTTTTATTTAATTCACTGGTTATATTGCAGATGTCCCTCACAGCGTTGGAATTGGTGTGTAGGTTAAACATTCTCGTTATATGGCTTTCGTCACTGCGACCGGTCTATGCAGATCCTGCACTGCGCTGCGCACTCCTGGGGCGCCCTTCGGCGACCTCCTGGCCAGCGGTTGGCACACCTGGCGCTTCTCCGGATTGCATATCTGATGTAGCGGCACTTTGGATTGGCTGCTGCTCTGAGCACTGCAGGATCTAAAGCTGCCACCATATTCGGTATTTATTGGCTGATTATACTCTTTAACGATGATGGCGCAATCCCGGCTCACCTGATTGTTTACACCGCATTCTGTTTTGAGTTTCATATTTACCTGTTTTTTTCTACTAGTGGTGACGAGGTTTCCGTGGAGGATGCAGACAACCATGTGTGCGGCCTAGTACGCGACATGGAGGAGTAGTCGGAACTGTCGTCGACTTCAATCGAGCTGGATGGTATTTTAAGGCAAATAAATTGTCGACCACTCAGTCTAACGGCTGCGGGCTTCCTCAACATCTCCAGGGGCCTACTAGTGTCGGCAGCTGCGGTCGCCATCTCGTACACCATGTTGATGAGAGAAATTGTCGCACAGTAAGAGATCACGAAGTGAATGTAAATCACAACATGTATTACTTGACACTTTTTCTGAGACATCTCAACTGCTACTATGGTTAAGAGCACTTTGTATATCGACACTGTCCTCCATGCATTAACTACATCATAGGCTCACGGTTAATGCGATGACGGAGAGATCCTGTGACAATCAAACCTGCTCTAGATTTCTTATTCATCGACAGTGCTCTTAAAGTACCACCGCTACTAGTTGTCCATGTAATAGATGATCGGATTATAAAAATGATGCCGTGTGTAGTGGATGCTTTACTGAGATAAAAATGAGCTCCAAGGGTTTTGGCTAGCTCTAATTCGCTAGGATCTGTTAGTAGATGGTCTACAGAATATTTAAGAAACCTAGGCTGCGATCAGTAGCTAGATACGTGACATCTCTTAACATGTTGAAATAACACCTGCTTGAAGCTCATTAGTTTTCGAACTACGTACAATATATCAATGTGTGATTTATTGATATGCAACATCAGAATAAACACCTATATAATTTACTTCTAGTCAAGATCGATATCATAGATTTGTATATTGAGTACGTATTACTGCACGAAGTGAAATCTAGTTGTTGGTTTTATAGCATATATGGAAAAATGCATAATTTCATAAAGGTAGTTGCTCTGCTTCTCTCTCTCAGTTTTCAATTATACAAATAGAAATTGAACAGAAAATAAGAGTAACTACTACTTCTTCACCATAACGCAACCTTATTTCTTGTAATTAACTTCATTAGCTCGAATCAGTTCTCCACTTTTTTACAAATCGATCTAGTATCTTGAATTTCACATTTGAATTATAACAAAAAATAAATTATTACCTTTAAGCCTCCAATCACCTTGTTCGTGTATAGTTTTTTAATTCAGTCATATTGTCTGTTGAAAAATAAACCAGTCCCGTAGTTATCTAAATGTGCCTCATTTTCCTTTCTGTTATCCCTATACATTTGTAAATGCTTCGACATTGTCTATACTTCACATTTCAGTTCTATACAGCAATAATCTAATAAATTTAATTCTAATTAATTTCGATACTTTTAAATTTAAATACTTCCGATTTTACAGCTTTCGCCCTTCAGACACACTGTTTTGATTCTCCACGTGGTACTGTACTTGTTAACCGCAGTTTTCGAAGTGTGTAAATGAACACTAACTAAAATTTTGACGCTGAAACGTTTCTATTAATGTGTGTGACTGCACTACAGAAGATTTATATATGTGTAACGGATTGTTTTGTTTTTTTTCCTTTTTTACATATTTATGATTGGCAATAGGCCACGAATCATGCAGCCAGAAACACGTTGATATAATTACTGTACAGCTTTTTTTGTGTTGAATACATGTTACAACTTTATTCTAACATTTAATTTGCTACAATAATAATTATTTTTTATGCTTAGAAGCATTGATAACTCTTGTCTATTTTACTCTTTAGATATAAGCTGCTAGTAAACGGAATTGTATTTGTAACATTTGTCTGAAAAATAAAGTGGCAAAATTCATAATTCTTACAGGAAATATATGGTAAGAAAGTGTGTTGGTGTTAACATCCTACACAATAAATATACTGGGTTGCCACCTGTTTAAAAAATACCTTGAAGAAACATCGAGACAATACAATAATGTTGGTAACGTTACGTTTGGCTGAGATCACTGCAGAGTCATTATGCATAGGGCTACCTGATTCATCACTTGGAGCTTGGCCATGTGCGAGATACTTTATCATCAGATTGTGTTCCAGAGCCACGGCCTACAAACCACAATGAAAATGGAATGAGTCAGGGAATATGGAGCATTCAATGGTGATTCGTCGGTAGGAAGGGGTAATTAACTTCGCTGCATACATTGTGTCTTTTAGGAAAATTGGACTGAATTGCAGAAAATGGGTTTCATACTCCACCTTATTCCATCAGTTGTCCATAACACACACATACACATAAAAGTAATTCACACAAGGCAGTACAGTTACAAACACTTACAAACTGGGTAATTAAACACCAGCACCCCCTTTCGCCTGGAGGTTGATATAAAAGTTATCACTTGTAACAGCAACAGCCTGCATTCGTGCATATGTAAACCATAATACTGCTTTGTATTTAATTTGTATTTTAATTTATTGTAGCGTGAAGATAACGGTCAATTTGGTATACAGAGATATATAACAACTGCATACATATGAAAAACAACGCGAAGGAGACAAAAAATTGTGGATAACGACGTGGCTGTATAATTAGTAAGTTCTACATTAATGTTGTATATATTTCGCAGTATAGTTGATTTCTGTCTAGAAGGATAGGGGTAGAGAAAATTAAATTAAGAGTTTCGGAATTATCAGATGAATTCTTCTATTAGTTCGCGGCACTTTAATTTAATAGTAAATCGATAAATAAGTTGCTACCTGCTACGCAGACTGCATTATTTGTAAATGAGAAAGCGGGACAGTTGACGGGCTAGTCAGTGGAAGTGTTGGCTTGAAGTAGTCACTGTGTCACTAAGGTCTCTAACAGACATTACAACTGTGCATCCAGGTACTCGAACAGAGCTGTTAGGGTATGACTGACACCAGTTTCTGTGTTACTCACATAAACCACGCTTTAAATCAGTACTTCTTTATGTTACGGTTTCTGCCCAAAGAATATAAAATCAGGGACGGATAAGCATAAAATTATTTGCAGAAGAACTATGAAGCCTTCCACGTTTTGTTTATTCGCAAGTCTGATTGCTGTTGTATCTTCTGTTCACAAAACTTTCACTGCGTTCAATTATGTTACGTCAGTTACGTTTGAGTCTACATACCTGGTGGCGGACTGGTGTTTTCTGTTGTCTGTCATCGTAAAAGGAACAGTTGAAGATATGATATCCATGAGAAAGTTGCTGTATCTGCTGAAATACACTGACAACTGCTTGCTTGGGGACAAGAATGAAAAACGCAAGGTGATGGGATGATTATTAACTTTAGTAGGTTCCTTTTGTTTTGCGATTTCAGTGTCAATATGCTCCTCGTTCTGTGAAGATATTTTGGCCAACAACAACTATGCAGACCTGCCGATTGACTTATACCGCCTACTCTTCAAGCTGCTGCTGATACTGGAGATGTCCCTGATAGCACTGCAATTACTTGAGAGGTTGCGCATTCTTCTCTCGACTCACCGCGCAAGCGCCGCCGTCAGTTCATGCTCCATTGTGCTACGCTCTATTCGACCGTCCGCCGAGATCCGCAGAACCTGAATAGTTGCACCCGCTGAGGTTGGCACACCTGACACTGCACAGGGCAGCAGACGACATGCAGCGCCACTTCGGCAGCTATGGTGACCATTGTCAACGCCGTATATGGGTTCATGATGATGCAGCCTTCTTTCATTGGAGGCGAAATGCTGACACGTTTGTTGGTGAATATAGTTTTCTGGTTAGCATTTTTTTTTCTATGAGTTGGCGCTACTTAATGTGGTCATCGGTAGCCGAAGAAGCTGAAAAGGTCTGTACTACCGCACGAGATATTGCAGCATTGTCCACTTCAACGTTATGGAAGATCTTCAATATCGACAGGAAACTGCTAGTGTCAGTAGTTGCTAGGTGGTGGAACTACTGGTTTCACGGTAGGTGGGCAGTTTTTCAGTCTGAGACAATGTAGTGAGACATCGCTTCACTTCATACCTACCACTTTTATCACCTACTAGAGGAGATGCACTGCAGGTGAAAATTGCGTAGAGGTGATTATACACAGCATCATGACATTAATTACTTTTGGTTTTGATTATGTAACAGGAAGCCCCTTTGGAAGTTACTGTTTTATCACTTCACAAATTATGTTTTTAAATATTTCTAGATGCTTAAAGAAACTAGCGTGTGGCAAAATAAAAAAATCGATTATATGAGCACGCAAATTTAATTGACAATTAGTGCATATATTATAAAACAGTGGAATGCTTGTTTTCACCCTGTTGTTTCTGTATTACACACTGAATTTTCGATTTTAGCGTCGTATACGTACATTATACGTTTTAGTCTCTATCATTTGATAGCCATTTCTGCTGTTGACGGAGAATATTATCTTTACTTTTATTGTAACTTATTTTACCCTTTTGGATTATGGAATTGCCGTGTATCTTATTTTTTTGCTGCATGTTTGATAAAGGCACAAAATGAATAAGTAACCACATTGATGTAACCGTAACTGGAAGCAAAAATTAAGATTATTGATTTCTATTTTCTTAAACGAAAAAAATTTATGAAACTAGTGGTCCAATTTTCTATGGATTAAGAGTTTTGTAATTCTTTGGAATCACCACAACTGATTAATGACAGATAATGTAGAATGTCACCATTGATATAAAACAGTATAGTTTCGAAATTGGTATCTGTAACGTTAGTTGTGTTCAGTGGCGTAGCTAGGTCAACAAGGGCCCCGGTGCAAAAAATTTATTTGGGCCCTCAGGCCAGATGGGTGACCTTCTTTTTGTTTTGTGTTGCTGGTAAGGGCCCCCTGAGCTGAGGATGGGGCGTTTGAGTTGTGCTTAGGGGCCCCCTGAGCAGTGAGAGGGCCCTTAGTGAGAGGCTTCCTGTGTCTCAGGGGTCCCCTTAGACGACTGTAGAGCTAAAAAAAAAAAGGCCGCCAGTTTGCCATGAAGGCTAGTGAGCCTCTGAACTGCGCTTAGGGGCCACCAGAGGTGCGCTTTGGGGCCCCTAGAGGTATGCTTGGGGGCCCCCTGAGTGTAGGGGCCCCGGTGCACTGCACCGCCTAGCCCCATAGTAGCTACGCCCCTGGTTGTGTTTGTGGCCGATATACTGTTAATTTTTTAGCGCAGCTTGTCACATTACAGTATCAAGGCTCACCTATTTTTTATTATTTAGTTAACTGTAACATTTTTAATGGTGTAAAGGTGTGTTAAAGCGATATCGTAAGTAGCAGACAGATGTTCGCTTATACTGACTTGGATCGCGAGAGAGTAGAGTCTTTGCCATACAGTGCCGCGAAATGTTCGTGTGTGGAGCAGGAACTGTTTTCCACGAAATTGTATAGTAATAAAGTAATTTATGGAGCAATTTGTGGCCTCGTAAATGCGCAACTGTTAACTAATGTCGGTCATCCGCGTCGTGTCGGGAAATAAAAACTGTGAGTGATAAAGTTATCATCACGTGCGAAGAACTGCATTGTTATGACTAGATTCCGGATTATATGCATTAGCATGTTTGCATATGCATTTGCATATTAAGCCCATTTTCACCGGTTATTGCAAATTTTACCTAAAACCTAGCTGTATGCATATTTTCGCTATATTTACAATATTTTTCGGTAGTGTTCGTAGTTAATAAATAAAATAATACGTTGTAGTCGGCAAAACCGGCAGCACAGCTTTTCGACGACTAGAAGAAGAACTACGACCGACGTTTGGGAATGTAAATAAACTGATTTCATCAAGAAAGAAAGCGTTTCTTAAGGAACGTTATCGTAATAATGCCTAAAAAAAATTGCCAAATGTGCCTTTACCTCCGGAACCAGTGGTAACTTGATGGACGACGTGGGTTTAAGCTGTACTCTTTTACAATGAACATTTCAAGGCCATTAAAGGTGTAGTAAACGACTTTGAGAGTGGATTGTTTTTCAGTACAAGGAAACATATAACAGTTCTAGTATTAAAACCACAGCTCTGATTAGCGTTCGTTTTTCCCACATACCTGCGAGTATTAAAATGCTTGAAACTCAATGTTTGACGTTGACTGAATCTATTCAGTTAATGAATAAAATCTGCATTGCCAGAGGTATTCCTGTGTAAACTTAAAGTGAAGTTAGAAAATATTTAGAACAATAACCCAGGTTTTGAACCTTTGTGTCAAATTGATAGTTTTCTAATGGGACGGGTGATTTTTTTCCAGAAACAATAATTGCTAGCACAGCACCCAATATCAAATTCTACCTTGTTACATCAGTGAATGTGGAACGATTCATATCCACTTAAAAAAATATTTTTAGAAATCGAAGAAACAATCTTACTATTAAATATTTGGAACATTACACGATTGTTTACGTTTATAAAAGTAAAAAAAGTTAAATAATTGTGAATTATCGAATTTATAAATATGTTATTTAATTACTTACTAATTGTATTCTCATTTTTAAATAAAAAATATAAAAACTACTATTTTTATATTAGATAATGTTGCATATTTTGATTTTTTTGACACTTTTCATGCATATTCTGAGTATTTTTCATGCATATATCTAGCTTTTTGTGTTGTATATAATCTGGTTTCTAGTTATGACTATAATAGAGCTGTTACAAACTAATTAATATAGAAGGAACTGAAGGAAATGTGGCTAATTTGTGCGCATATTTCTCACTTGGGTAAAGAATCTGCAGTCTTCGGATATCTCTGTCCTAGAAATTACTATAGACATCAGTCGGTGGTTGGACTATTTTTTGTGTTTGCCATAATAACTGATGCGAGTAAAAACTTTTCTTAATCACTAGACTAAAGCGTCCGTGTTGTTTTTACTTATAGATGGAACTTCCGATTGCTGAGAGGCAGTAGTGATAAGACTATATAACTTTAAATGTGTGGTTATTAAATTCCAACATGGCTTCTTCTACAGATATGCTGCCTATCAGAGTACTATAATTTAATTCAAATTTACATAATATTCTGACAAGCTGTAGGGACGCAGCTATATGTAACAAGATTTGCAATGATATATTGTTCGATAAGTTGACATAAATAATGCACTGTCAAGAATTAATGCTTCAATTATTACCTGTATTGTTTACTGTGTAGTTTCTGAAAATAGTTAGTATCAAGGCTGTAGAAATTTATATATATATATTTTTGTAAGTTTTGCAGTTATGGGAACAGTGATGAAAATAAAACCATGTTTTATAGGTCAGCAGCTATTTTTCTGAAACGCTTCACATTGATTTAAATGAATTCCGCTCTCTGATTGCATCTTGTTTGCCTCTCCTTCAATGTCTCCAGTTTGGTCCATTGGCAACGGCATCAGATGAGAGCAAAGACGCCGATGCAAAGTTATGGATCATTGTTATTATATTTTGTGACGATATTCAAGAAAAAGTTATAAGTTCTGTGCAACTAATAGCAGCAATGGAGGGGTACGTAAAGACTGTAACTAGGTAACCTTATATTATAGCAGTTTGGACGTCGCCGAGTAAACACATTGGAAACTGTGTAGCAATGTGTTTCGATAATGCCTCTGTAATGCTGTGACAGATGAATTACAGTTATGAAATAATCTCATCCAAATATAGTCATTGGCTGTGTGTGCCACTTTGTTAACTTACCTATTGGAAATTTACCACGTGAAATAGATGAGATACTTGTCGTTATTTTTATTATTTAGATAACAATGCCAAAAGCAAGTACGTTTTCAGACATTTCAAAAACTGTACTGTACAATAAAGAATCTAGAATAATATTGAAACACGAATGTACAAGGTCTTTAGGCGGTGTGTTGTGTGTTTTGGCGAGATTACTGGAGGAGAAGGATCAAATTTTTTTTCCCTGTCTTTTTTTTTTTTAGGTTAAAAGTGTTACTATATCATCCAAAAATATCAACAACCTGACTTCATAAACAGTACAATAAGTTGAGCACAGTAATCCAAAGAGCAGCACAAGAAGAGATTTATTGACTCCCTACTCCTAAAACAATAACTTATACTTTTCAATGGGACTCACCTGTTCTGAAAAACAAGAGTTAGTCTACGACTCGTGAAGAAAATCTGTTATAGCTTAACTCTTCTTTCTTCAATAATGCTTATTGTATTTTCTTGCACATCAGTGTAGCATTATTTGATAAACTCAATACTTTCCTTCAAAGAGCTTCCCCACATATTCATGGTTTGTTAGAACTTTTGTTGTATTGCTATAGCAGAAGTTTATTAAATTTGTAAAACCAAAGGTAATTAAAAGCTCTACATTGCTTGAAGTAAAACATCATCTAAATTAAAAGTAGGTGATAATTTAGTTATTAACATTCAAGTTTTGAACGTGGTAAAGATATTAAGGACAAAGATCTGTTCTATTAATCAGTTAGAAATTACTTTTCTACTGCCTGTTACAATATCATAAACAAGTTTGCTGCAACAAATAACGTTCTAAAACACGCGTAAGTTGTCAAACTTAACAAACTTGATTGGAACAATTCTTTCTTGAAAAATTTCTGATGCCGTAAATGTAATTGACATACGAAGGTGGTATTTCTTCTGCTACAGGGTCAAGTGGGCACAGTTATAAAAAATTCGTTATACTGGTGGAATTCTCAAATGTAACAGAATTTCGGGGAAATTCTGTCCAATATTTCCATACTCTATATCAATGTAGAGTGTAATCTGTTTGTAGTGTGGTTAGGAAAAATAGAACACAATTCAGACCTTCACTTTCAAGAGCCTAGTTTTAGTCCTAATCGTATGGTCTGTTACCATTTCTGAAGACCTCTCCTCGTTGTCATGCAAACAATATTACTGTAGGCTTCTTTTTTTCCTACCTGTTGTAATGTAATATACTTTTTCCAGTAACAAATGGAACAAAATATTGTGTTTGGAAAGCTTACCAATGTTAAGATAGTGTCTGAAAATTTTTTCTCGATGGTCATGTTTTCCAACAAATAAGCAGAAGTATGTAGATAAGATTTTCATATAAATAAGCTACTTAAAATACACTTATCTAGATGTTTAAGTGATGGCCTATTAAATGTAGATGTTAATATTTTGATTGTCCAGGGTTTTTACTGAAAGACAATTTGGGAAGATGCAAGTTATGATATTATTAAGTAATTTACATATTCATGTCAGGCATTAGAATCATCAGATTAAGGCAGATGACGATGACAGGGTAGGAAGGATCATGGAATGAAAACTCACCGGTTCATCATGACAGCACGGGATTTATTTTCGATCTATGAATCATTAAATTATTTTTAACAAAAGTAATTTTTATCATGATTTTCGTTTGATTTGCTTAATTATTATGTCATTAAGCTAAAAAACATATTATCCTGAAATAATTATATACCTCACATAGTAAACATCACAGCTGAGAAGATTTTATTGAGGGAATGCAACGCCATTGCACCATCTATTCGGCAAAACGTTGTACCACAGAATGATGATGCGGGTATTTGCATATAAAGGAAGTCGGTGTTAAGTTTATAAGTGAGTATCGAATGTGTGACATTCGATAGATCGATATGGAATATCGTTGGAGAGTCAGTCGGGTATTGTCTACGGAAGAGTACCGACGGTGGGAGCGGAGAGCAGCCGCGTGTGTATTAAATCGTGTGGACGGTGTACTAGTACGTAATCGGCAGAATATGATGTGAACAGTTTGGAGTACTTTTGTAGACTGTGTATATGGCACGGAATCATATGGTGTGCTATAATCTTTGTTTGTTGAACTGCTACGGAATTGTTCCATAATGATGGTTGAATAATTAATTACTGAAGTTGTACTCACTAATTCACAAACTTATTTATCCTCGAAACTGCATTCTTTGGTGACAAAGTCATATTTTTCTTGTGTCTGGTGGGTTGCTTTGGTTTGTGTACAATCTGAAGAATGAATCTTAGCGAACTGGGAAACTAGTTCGTGAGTGTGATTTCGCAATAGCTTTCCACATGTTCCACTGAATGTTATTCAATTAATGAATTTAATTAGTAAAGCTAACCCAGACTGGCGACCGCACTGCAATCAAATCTTTTACTGTAATTAGAAATAATAAGTGGTAGAGAAAAGCATTGAACATTGTGCTAGCAATATAGCTGCACAACTGCAACGGCGAACATTAATTAACTACACATATTGAAATACGTTACAATGCGAAACATTAAAAAACTACAACAACAATAGACTCATCGCAGCCATATTTCTTTTCTTTAAGGCTGAAAAAATGCATGAAAAAATTTCTAATTTTTTACTTAAAAGGTTCTTCTCCTAAGAAACTACAAAATCTTGTATTTCAAGAATAAATAAGCGACTAATCAGAAAATCTAACACTCGTGTTTGCGGTATCAGTACACTTTTGATAACTACTGAAGTATTTGAATTCAGTATGTATTTAATTTGAGGATTCATTCCATGTTAAGGATTTAATAGGTTTCAGTATCTTTTTTATTACTGAAGATCAAAAAGCATTTAGCAGGATCGATTTTACAGATTTAAACGTTATTATAAATGTACCGATTAGTGTGCCTCAACCATTTGATATAAATCAGTGTAACGTATGTAATAGTTAATGAACATAATGTGTTCTGTTACAACAAAAATAAGGCTGTGAAGTAAATCAGTTGTTAGTTGATTTGCGTTTTACGATGTGGATGTCGGTCAGTATGCGTATAAATTTAGAAGCATTTATCAATTTCACATGCAGTTTGTTTTTATTTGATGGTGAATTGAAGTCTTGTGTATGGCTGGCTTGAATGCTCAGTTAACTGTATTTTAGCACTGACTGGCTGTGCCTGCAACTTCGTCACGCGTGATTTGTTGTTAATTCACAAACTGGCTGAGAAGGAAAAAATAAAACAGCAGTCCATTTTTTTTAAAAATTTCTATTCTTTCTGGTCCATATTAATTGAAATTCTATGCATTCATTAATAACTTTTGAGCACTTCGTGTGTTCTTATCTCTCAATGAAACGCATAAATACACTTTAGATGCCTTCTCTACAAGCAGTACTTGATGGGTTGTTGTGTGGCGTGTGTATGTATATATTGATTTATTTTCATTTATATAAACCGTTTAATAAAATACCTAATAGAAGTCGATCACATCATCAGAACATAAACGAAATTTTGTGGTATGCATTTCTATTTCGCGTAATATGGCGTATTGGTACTAGAATACTTTGGGTGTACAATTAAATTTAATTTATGCATTGGCACTAAAAGATGATAATTATTCCTGGGACGACTCAAGGCAACAGGAGAAATACTGTCGTCTGAGGGTCAAATTTCACTCTCCAAGTAGCCTGCGTAGCTGTGCTTGGACATACAGTGGAAAATTGTATTCTGGATAGAATGAATCTCTACTTTATCAATCTGACGTCACACGTCTCCTTGTCTCTAATTGGCGGTTTGAGGTATGGTGACAGGTCTTCCGGGGTAGTGCATGCCACTCCTCGACCGATATGCACTGTACTGCAATATTGTTCTTTCTTCTTTCTGCTAGAAACATTAAGAAGAGGAAAATATAGTCATTCCGAGCAACATCTAACAAGCCAGGTAAGGTGAACAATGTTTTTACCAGCCATTCTTGTCTCGTTGTATCAGTCACAGTGACTCTACGCTTTGTTAGCTAAGTTTAGAAAAGTTATCTTGTAATAAGTGTATGAAAATGTTATTACTAACATCACATAACTACTTTCAGTTCCATAACAACTACTACTCTCAACATGATGCTTTACCAATGGGTTCTCCAATCCAAGGTATTCTAGCAAATATATTTATAAACCACAAAGAAATGAAATACTCAAAAACATCATTCAGAAGAAATAATACCATTACATATTGGTTTCGATATGTTGATGATGTTATTGTCTAATTAATGATCCAAACACTAGAATTAGCCAATTATACACAGATATCAATTCCATTCACAACAACATAAAATTTACACTAGAAATAGAGACACAAAGAAAACTCAACTTCTTAGACCTCACCATAAACAAAACACAACATTAATTCCAAATATACAGAAAACCCACCACAACAGATACGATCATAAACCCACATAAACTCAACTTCAAACCACCCCCAAACACACAAGGAAGCAGCAATAAGACACATGCTCAACCAACTAAATAGGTCACCCCTAAACATAGAAAATTACAAATCAGAATTCAACGCAATCATACAAATACCCACCAGAAATTGATATAAAGAGAAAATAATACACCAAATAAACAATAACATCAAAAAAAAATACTAAAGACAACACTAAACACCATTCCAACACTGCAACAAACAAATACAAGCACCAACATGAACTAAGCAACAGAAAAAAACCACCCACACAAGCAAAGAAAGAAAAACGTGATGTTATGGCCTATATCAATAAAAGTACACCCAAAAAACAAACATTCTCAAAAACAAGGATCAACATCG
>JARYHS010013631.1:71406914-71458683 GCA_031002005.1 Vandiemenella viatica
TCAACGATTCGCTACTCCATCGTTCCCTCAGTTCGTTAAAGGATCACAGGTAGAATGCTTGGTCTAAATTCTCTGTCACTACTAAGTGGGTAATTGGCGAAACACAACACCATATCATCAAAATAATAATAAAAATCATGGATTCTGTATTCGTTTATGCAGACTGCTCAGTGCTCAGTCAATAAATATTATGCCATCATGGCTTTTCGACAACCTGTAGCAGTTCAACTATGCTATATTCTAACTAAGGTAAGAACGTGTAACACACCATTGCGGACGAAAGTGTCCGAACAATCAACTGTGGTGTCTGGAACATTTATACGCCAGTTATGACTACCAAAAATACTAAAAACTGAGCTACGACTAAAAAATCCTACTCTCTTCTAATCTTCATATATGAGTGTATTGCTTGTGATGTAGACATTTTTCTATTTATGGGAGGAGTAGGTATTCTACCATGGCCTTTTAAAGGAACCATACCAGCATTCACCTGAACTGATTTGGGGAAACCATGAAAAACCAAAATCTGGATGGCTGGACGGGATTTCGAACCCTCTTTCTCCCGAATGCAAAACCAGAGTCTTACCGCTCACCCACCATGCTCGATATCTCTTCTATGTTCTATGAAGTTTAATTTAGAAACTTCATACTGTATTTATAGTTTCATTAAGTGGTGTGATTATGTGCTGTGCTATACATAAATAAATAAAACTCTGTTATTAAACGAGAACTGTATACAGAGTAAATTAAGGATTTAATTGACACAGACGAAAATCCGGTATAATTAGACTTGTAAAAGCATGACTATCGCCTCATATACAATACTTACTAATAGATTCACTAACGATTGTAGGCTGACCTGAATAATTCTATTATTTTCAATAGAGTTAGGAATGGCTGACTGATTATTTGCATATAAATTTTGAAATCAAAACAAAAAGCAGAAAATGACAAGAATAATGTTAATAACGGAAAATAGTAGTAAAAAAGTTATGGCTAATTCGGCTTAAAACAAAAATACAAATAATTGATTTACTGTTTTTTTTTATCTGCTTTACGTCTCTTAGCAGCGAGGTCTTTAGAGACGGGAAAGGATAAGGGACAAGGAATGGGAAGGAATTCGGCCATAGCCTTTTGAAGGAAGCATCCCGGCATTTGCCTGGAGTGATTTGGAAAACCCAAATCTGGATGCCCGGACGGGGATTCGAACCGCAGTACTCCCGAATGCGAGGCCAGAACGCTAATCGTTACACCACCACACTCGGTGATTTATTTATTTATTCGGAACAGATTGGTGTATCTGAACATCTGATCACTACGTGCCCAGTTATCATGAAAACAAAACAATGTCGATGATGTAGTACTGAAAATGTTGAAACCAACTTAAGTGGAAGAAATCGTTAAAGTTTCCAAACAGCGACTATGTGTCATTACAGTATTTCCTTCTTAGTCACCTACGAGTAAAAAAAAAAAACTGGAATGAAGTGATCGTATTATCATCGTATCTGCATAATTTTTGTATGGCCACTCTATTCTGCTGAGATTAAACGCTTTTAGAGTGCAAGTCAAAGTTTGTGTCAGTATCCTAATATGGAGTGAGTACGGCGTGGCTATATTAGGTCCCCGGCTGAAATTGAACACCGCTTGCTGGACAGTAACCGGATCCCAGCCCAGAAGACCAGGCGAGTGAAACAGAGCGGACAGCGGGGCTAGGCACTCCACTTAGCAGATCTACCTGCTGGTCCCAGGGCGTCCTCAACGTCTGGCAGAAGACAGCTTCAGGAAGATCAAACGTTTCGTAGCACTTCAAAATAGATCCTTCCGCAGGGTCAACAAATCGATGGCTGGGTGGTATGATGCTGCTCCACATTTATTCCAGCATTGAAACGAACTTTTCGCATCCAAAAATGTCTTAGGGGCGTCAATTAATTACGTGAGGCGAAATAGGAGTGGGCGAAAATCTCACCAAGCGGGAGGGGGGTCAACGAAAATCTCACGTGAGGTTTTGGAAATTTATGTTGGACTGTAGAGCTAAAAAAAAGTAAAAATAAAAAAAAGGTCTACAAATGACGGGAAAGTCGATTTTAGGGGGGTATTTCGTCGAAAGGTGGGGGTGTAATCGGCTGTGGAAGGGTTAGATAAAAAAAAGGTCTAAAAAAATTGCGACGGCGATTTATAGAGGGGGGGGGGGGGTCTCGCGAACCAGATCTCACCAGAGGAGGGGGGAAGGGGAGGGGGGTTGAACCAGATCTCACGAAGTCTCACCACAGGGGGCCTCGCATTCGGGAGGACGGCGGTTCGAATCCCCGTCCGGGCATCCAGATTTGGGTTTTCCATGGTTTCCCCAAATCACTCCAGGTGAATGCCGGGATGCTTCCTTCAAAAGGCCATGGCCGAGTTCCTTCCCATTCCTTGCCCCCATCCTTTCCCGTCTCTAAAGACCACGTTGTTAAAAAGGGACGTTAAACTGTTATAAAAAAAAAAAAAAAAAAAAAAAAAAAAACACACAGGGGGGGGGGGGGGGAGGAAGGTCCGGAAAACCTCACGTAATTTATGGATGGCCCCTTACGCCAATATCTTCGATAATCACATAATTCAGTATCTCTCTCCTTCGAAAACTTTTTCTTTTCTACTTCCTACGATAAGTAAGGCCTCTTCAAGCTTTGGTGCAGAATGAGTGAAATTCTCAGATGAAGGATATGCTAGACGACAAAGCATCAATAGTTAGGGGATCCTTGGTAGTCCCGGACAATTGAAATTATGCGCAAATAAAAATAAAATTAACACGTATTTTATCCTCATTTTAATCTCATAATTAAACTGGAAAATTCTGCAGCTATATTAAATAGAAGTTAGTAAACATAACGTTTTTTTCAACGAATTAAATTGAAAACATTTTCTCCTTAATTTTTTGGTAACACAAGAGTTATCGGGTAGCTTAGGACACAGTAATAAATGGTGGCATAATAATTTTTCGGACTTACAAAAATCACAATAATAATGGATAGCTGAAGAATCTATATAAACACAATCTTCATGAGTCCCATTTATAGCACTGAATCCAATCTTCTTCAATAATTTCCCCACGTACGATGCATCCGGTGTGCTTCACTCGATTTGCTTTAGAAAGACTTTGAATACTTTTCTTTGCATTCAAGGTCTTTAAAGCGCCTCCACCTTTTTATTTTTTCGCTTCGCCCTTTTTACTGCATTTCCTTTTTTACCTTCCTCTCCACGTTTTTTATATGGTGGTGATGTTAAAATCTAACCCTTATGGATTTTTCAACCCCGCGTAACTATGCGTTTATTTGACGCATCATATTCAATAATCTCCAACGAATTTTGACAGGAGCGACCAAAAACTTCTGCAAGGAACAAAACACACACTAGTGTGGAACTCATTGGGCGTCCAAGCCGTAGCTCAGTTGAATTTGTTTTTACACTACAGGGTGCATGTTAACAATAAAGTTTTACCGACGCAGCGTGGTTGGTTTGTTAGAACTTTAAATGTCTGGGGTTACCCGCCGTTCGGGGTTACCCGATCTTCCCCTACTTCATTTTCTGAAGAGGACGAACGCTTTCTCGACAACGTACAAGGCTGCTCAAGGGCATTTCTTTCGAGAGGTTGCATGATAAATTACCCGCAAGTAATATCCTCACTTCATGAAGTGTATTACCGGCTTGATGAAGATAAACGCTTTAGTGAAGGAACTGCGAAGGCAGCATAGTTTGTTCTGAAGTACCGGTATTCGTCAGCAGAGATTTAGGGAGACCATAAAAATTTGAAATCAGGAAAGCCGGACGGGTATTTGAACCCACGTCCTTTCTAATGGAACGCTCGTGCGTTACCGCTCACCCACCAGGCTCTGTTAGTTGGTGTCAGCGAGGGTCAAGAGTGGGAGTAGACAGGAAGCTTGGAGGCTGCTGCGGTGTTTAACTAATGAAACTTCAATGAGAGGTATCCTTGCAAATATCTGGGCATATCAAACTCAACATCAGTTCCTCAATCTACAAACAAGGTGGGAAAGAAACCAATAGAATAGAAGTCCGATGGAAGAAGCAGTCCGCTGTCAGCGGCCGTCAGGTACGGACGTGTTTGCAACAACATCCGTGTAGTCGGTCAACGCCGCAGCGATCAACAGTAGTGTGCAGTGTAGAAGTTTTGTGTGAGTGTAATAGAAAACCATCTTCTCAGCCGAGTAGAGGCAGTACTACAGTTAAAGGTAAGAAATGGCAGCCACCGCTATAACAAGAAAAAAACACCTTAAAATTCACATTCGATCGTGCTTTCGTAAGGCCAACGGCGTACGAGATACATGAGTGGCTGTTCGACAAAGTAAAATTAATAGATGAAGAAATATTGGGAATTCAATTAGATTCATTCCAAAACTGTGTGTTTGTCAAAATGACAAGTGAGGAATATTGTGTCAGCGTAATAGAAGAAAATACAGGCAATTTGAAATTCCACCATGCCGATGGAAATGTAAGTAATGTTCAAGTAACAAACGCAGGAATGGGCAAAAGACATATAAGAGTGTTAAATCTGCCATTTGAAATATCCAACGAACTGATTCTACAGGCGATCAAACCTTTCGGAAATGTGATAGAAATTACAGAAGATAAATGGGGAGGCAATATCCGATTTAAGAAGATAAACGGAGTGCGCATAGTTAAAATGGAAATAACAAAACACATACCATCATACATAAACGTAAGTGGATTCAGAGCACTTGTTGTATACGACGGGCAGCCACGAACTTGTGCTATTTGCAACTCAATAGAACATATCAGAGCAAACTGCCCTCGAATGCAACCGACAATACTACCGTTAACATACGCCAAGCGCTCAGAAACAACAAAACAAAATGAAGAGGCCGCATTAGGAGACCAACAGCAGTTTCCACCACTAATGAAAACGGACATGTGCCCCCCTGAGACGGTGATACAAAAAGAAATAAAGTCACAAAAAATGTACAATACAAAGAATACTGAAGAAAATATGAGCGACGAGGGACGCCAAACCCAGAACAAAATGAGTGAAAACCTCCAAACTAAACAACAAGGAGACTGGAATGACAAAACAAAAACAAACACGGACGAGAAAAAGCAGAAAATAAATAAAAAACCTCTCGAAAACACGATGGTAACTGACGACAACATCGAGTCAGATCACGGAAAGGAAGAACCGATGCTGACAACTGACCCACCATCCACAGCAGAAGAAACGGAGTGGACGAGGCCAACGGTCGCCAAACTCTGTAAGAAACGCCGCGCAAGGAAACAAACGGAGACCAAAACCAAGCAAAGTAGGGAAACGTCAACAGAGAAAGTACAGAAGAAGTCAAAGGAAGTGGGAAAAAACTAAAGAAACAACCAATAGAGAAGAATCAGCCAACTAGCAACACAGAGCCAACTCCAAACCCAAACAGGCGCAGAGGCGCAGGGACCGAAGTAGGAAGTACGCCGTGTAGTTGGGCGGACGACGAGAAGCAGGAAGATCAAATCGAAGACACGCACATTGTCTGATTGCAACACACTGACAGTATGATGCAAACGTACACCGTGGCAACGTTAAATATAAACTCAATTATAAGCCCTCTTAAAGCGGAAATGCTGCAAGGACTATGTGAGAGCCGCAAACATTGACATACTACTATTGCAAGAAGTCACAAACGCAATAAACCTGGACAGAATCTCCGGCTACAACTCTATAACGAACACAGGTGGCGATATAAGCCTCGGAACAGCAATTTTAACCAAGCTAGGTATTGAAACCTTAGATGTAACAAGATCAGAAGAAGGAAGAACTATAGCTTGCACAATAGCCAATACCAGAATAATAAATGTATATGCTCCCTCAGGCAGCAACCAACGAGCCAAGAGGGCGTCATACTTTAAAAATAGTTTAACCTTACACATGGGTAAGAATACCCGACAAACTATTTTAGGAGGAGATTTCAACTGCGTCCTACATCAGAAAGACCAGTCACCCAATTGCAACAAAAGCATAGAATTGGAATACATCATAAGCTATCTCAAACTACTAGACACATGGGAAGTATTAAACGGAAACACCATAGGATTTACATATACGACAGGAAAATCAGCTTCACGACTAGACCGTATTTACATCAGCCAAGAGATGAAGAGCGAACTTCAAACAACAGAGCGTTGGCCGGTTGAATTTTCGGACCATGTAGCATACCAATGTAAAATAAACCTAGCGAAACAAAATATATACATTGCGCGGGGATACTGGAAACTAAATACCTCTATTCTAGAGCAGCGCCAGCTACAACAGAACTTTTCAGATACATGGATACAGTGCTGCAGCCAAACTCGGAAATTTCCGTCAACCATAGAATGGTGGATAAAACTGACGAAACCCAGGATCCAACGAATGCTAAAGACCTATAGCATCGAAATAAAGAGGTGGCAACGGCAAAAAGAAGAATTTCACTATCTATGTTTGAGAGAGCTATATAAAAAGGTGGAAACAGAAAGGAAATACATTCTTGAGATCAAGAAAATCAAAGCAAAAATAATTGCAATGAAGAGGAGACAACTTGAAGGAGTTAAAATTAGAAGCAGAGTACACAATGCTATATCCTCGGAAGATGCTTCAATATATCATCTGGTCCAAGAAAAACGCAGAGCAAGAAGACATCTGATTACGGAGTTGATAACAGAAGAAGGAGCAATCATCAAAACACAAAATACAATAAAACAACAAGTTCACAATCATTATAAGCAGCTATTCGAAAAAGCAGATAGTTCCACAGCCCCAGACGGAATATTAGATTCGATAGAAAAACAATTGAACTATGAAGATCGAACAGAACTCAACAAGGAAATTGACGTGGAAGAAGCTTACCTGGCAATCCAAAGAAGCCCCAAAAACAAATCGCCGGGACCAGATGGCATCGGGATAGAGTTTTACGCAACATTTTGGAGTCAGTTAAAAGACAAACTTATACAAATATGTAATGAGATTATGGAACAAAAAACGTTACCTGAGGAATTTGTGAACGGCGTAACAGTATTAGTCCCCAAAAATACGAAAGCCAAAAATATGAAGAGCTTCAGACCTATAACCTTACTGAACAGTGATTATAAAATATTCGCTAGGGTGTTAGCACACAGAATAAAAGACAAAATACACAAGGTGATAAAAACCCACCAGGCTGCAGTTGGATACAACAGATCAATTATCCAACTACTGTCGGAATATCGCGATGTCATAGGCAGTATGAACACAAGAAACTCAGAGGGTGCCATCTTGTCACTAGATTTTGACCGAGCCTTCGATAGAGTTAACCATAACTTTTTAAAACAAACGATGGTTAAGATGGGATTCGGAGAAGAGATATCCAACATAGTACATAACTTACTAAACAAGGCCACAACGAAAATAATCGTCAACGGGACGATGAGTGGACCTATACGAATTAGGCGATCAGTAAGACAAGGTTGCCCCCTATCTATGATTCTATTTGCAATAGCACTAGAGCCACTATTGTTAAAATTAACAGAAACAGTAACCGGAATAAACATAGGAATCGGGAAAGTGATCTGTCGGGCCTATGCGGATGATGTAGTTGTCTTTGCGAAAGATACGACAGACGTTGAGCTTGCAAAACAAACCATCGAAAGTTACTGTCAATGCTCTGGAGCAGTACTGAACATAAAAAAATCAAAAATCATGGATATTGGAGCGGGTTTGAGGCATAGTAAACCCTCCTGGCTAGAAGAAAACTCGGAAATCAACCTCTTGGGAATCAAATTCCAAAAATGCCTGCAAAAAAGTGCGACAACAAATTGGCGGAACCTATTAGCCAAAATTAGAGCTTGCCTCCAACAACACTCCGTGAGGAATCTTAATATGATACAGAGAGTACAACTAATTAACACATTTGTCCTTGGGAAGCTATGGTACACGTCGCAAATACTCCCAGTTTCTACGCCTCTAGCACGAAGTATTATGTCTGCGGTTGGCTTTTTTATACATAGAGGAGAAATCTTCAAAGTTAAAGTCGAAACACTGACACTAGAAAAGAAAAGAGGGGGACTTGGCCTTGTCGATGTATATAAGAAGAGCAAAGCTCTCTTCGTTAAACATATGCTGCATGCAAAAAGCAGGAATCCGCAAGGCATTACAGCACACGTGATAGACCTATATAAACCACACAGCATGACACCACCCATCAGTATGGCCGGAATACCAAATCAGATGAAATACTTACAACTCTTCTACTTGGAACTCAGCTACCTGAAGCTCCAACACAAAAATAACCGGCCTTTGACAACCAAAATAATATACAATATTATGAAGGATAACACCCCTAGGAACAGACAGGAAATAAAGTATCCCAATATTTCATGGAAAAACCTTTGGACAAATATCCACAACCCAGTGTTACAAACATCAGTACATTCAATTTGGTACAAGGTAGTCAATGAGACAATAGCCACTAACACCAAGCTAAATCAAATCCATCTCCTAGAAACAGATAGATGCAACCACTGCCAAATGGCAGACACCCTACTCCATAGGATTACCTGCCACCGTGTCAAAGACATTTGGAACTGGACAAGGCGCACCGCAGCATACATACTAGACACCACAACGAGAAGAATAAGTCCTGAACTTTTACTGAAACCAGATATGACATCCACTTCACAACAGAAAAAAGACGCCCTAATATGGCTAATGGGGAACACCATATACTATATATTCTCTCAAAAGAATGTAAATATAGAGGACTACTGGGTCCATCTTGTGGTAGACTACCACAGATTCAAAAAGAGGAGAAAAAATGAGCAAACTCCTCTCGCAAAATATTTAGAGAAAATTATACCGTTTAAATAAATAACAAATAAAAGAAGAATGACTACATAAATCTAAACTAGAGGACAGAACTTAAAGAATGTTCCTCGTGACTAAGTTGAAGTAACTGTTTCAATATTGAAATAAATGTAAGAAGTCTAGGAAAGGAATAAAAAGGTAAAGAGCCAGGCAAAGAGCCAGGCAAAGAGCCAGGCAAAGAGCCAACTATCTGGAGAGCGAAAGGAAGGGCTGAAAAAAAAAAAAAAAAAAAAAGAAGGAGAAAATTTCTCTTTCAACACTTCACCCAGTCTGAAATTGATTTAGCTGTGAGAAAATTCAAGAACAGTAAAGCACCTGATATGGAAGATGTTTGGATGAATAAATCAAGAACTTTGGTCCTGCAGCAAACCGATGGCTCATTGAATTAATGAACAACTGTAATCTCGTAAGATCCCCTGAAACGCAAGACAGGAAAAGACAGGAATGATCCTGAAAGTTATAAACCTATTTACCTCTTATGTCATCGTTGTAAGGCGTTTGAAAGGCTCATTCTTCTAAGACTGACGGACAAGATCGAACCTCAACAGTCGGTGTACCGGGATAGAAATTTGAACGTTGGCTCATTATATCTCCATCTACAAGTATGTTTGAAAGGCGTTAATCCATTTTGGAAGTGAGTTTAATTCCAGTGAGAGAGCATCTAACATCGCAGCGTAAGTACTTCTACTCATATGAGGTTTCAGTTCGCTGAAGATGAATTTGATTTTTTTTTTTTTTTTTTAATTTTTTTTTTTTTTTTTTTTTTTTACTGATGGCTTTACACCTTGTTGACGTCGAGGTCATTAGAGGCGGAATGGGACTGGGGACAAGGAACGGGATCGAATTCGTCCATGGCCTTTTAAAGGAAGCATCCTGATATTCGCATGGGATGATTTGGGGAAACCATGAAAAACCCAAATCTGGATGCCCGGACGGGGATTCGAAATGGCGTCCTCCACAATGCGAGGCCAGAACGTTAACCGCTCACACACCACGCTCGGTGAAGCCTTTGACTCTGCTGGTTTTAGTACAACGATAAAATTTTCAAAGAATGACCGCTTATGCATCGTGGAGTCAGCTAGTATGTCAGACCTGGTTCCCCCAACTACATATGTCTTTACGACACATCGTCGTCGATGTCATAAGGAAATGGGAGAAGTTGCTTTGAAGGAACGATCTTGGTTTTTGCCTGGAGTGACTTAAGGAAACTATTAAAATGAAAATCCGTATGGCCGAATTCTCGACATCCCGATTACCAGTCCCAGACGTTACTGCTTACCAATGAGCCTTGGGGGCGTTCATTAATCACGTGAGGCGTTTTTCCAGAATTCCCCCCTTCTGGAGAGACCGTGAGATGTAGTCGGAATCCCCCCCTCCTCTGGTGAGATTTGGTTGGACCCGAACCCCGCTACGAATTACTTCGCAACTTTTTGAGACATTTTTTTAGGTCTCATGCTCCAAAGGTCGGTTATATCCCCACACCCCCCCACCCCCACCCCCTAAAGTCGGTTTTTACCAACCTAAAATCAACTTTCGCGTCATTTGTAGATCTTTTTTTTTTTTAGCTCTACCATTCTACAAGAATTTCAAAACCTCAAGTGAGATTTCCGTTGACCCCCCCCCCCCTGGACGCCCCCTTTCCTAAAATTAGCACAGAAAACTCGAAGAACATGTTGGGTGAAAGAAATGGAAATGCCCAGTTACCAAACCTCATAAGTGATTAGAAAACCCTGAGCACAATCAGCACTGTGCACATTTACAGCTATTGTTCAAAATTATAAAACGAAACAGTAAATAAAGTGTACAAATTTTCTGCACTAATTTGTTGCAAGTGAGACTAAAATGGGACTAAATTAAATTGTTAAAAAGTTAATCTGTGACAAAATAATTAATTGCTTCCCTTTATCTGGAAGAGAGAGATAATTATACAGTTTTATAATCCTTGCCAATGTTCCGAGTATAGCCGCTGACAGGAAGCCATGCGCTGTAATATCATAATCGTTTCATGAGTTACCGGTGACAAGCGCTTGTACGGCTACAACAGACAGAAATTAATTACGTGAATCGATGCACGCGACCCAGCAGGCGATGTGCAGGTGACTGAGAAGTGAACTCCGAAATCTACAGCAAACAACATGTGTAATACATGATAACAAATCTCTCACAAAATACATCCACCCTCGCATTTTACTCTGGAGGCTAATAATAGTGAAGAAATAAAAGGACGATTAGGCGTGTCACATTAGATCCAGTTTTTTTTTTAAGGTAAACAGGAGCACTACTACCTTTTGGCAAGGTCCTTATTATCCAGAAATGGCTGTGTCTGATTCTGGCTGTTCGATAACGTCTGAAAATGGAAGTAAAAGATCCACTCTTAAATATATGTATCATTGTGTTTCCTTAGGACGGCAGAGCCAACAGTTATTTCAGAATATTCTATAATGATTTGCTCGAAGTTTGAGAAATTCATTTTGCTCCTCGCGTGATAACAATGCAAGCCTAATTCAAAACAAAATTTTTACCAAAAATTTGACAGGAAGCTAAATTGTTATTCGAATCTTAGAAATATATATTTTTTTCCCACAGTTCGTGTAAGATAGATATGTAATTGCTTCGACGACTGAGTGCCCAGGCGTTCAAAATAGTATCCAACGTTAACAGTTTGCAGTTCAAGCAGAATCGCGACAAACAGAACCTTCAACATCCCAACAGGCGATAACGAGAACTTTACCAGCAGGCGTATGAGTTTTATCCTTGACAAGAGCGCTTTTGCACTCATTACATACTCGAAATAGTCGCTTCAGGAGCAAAGTGTTGTGCCCATGAACCTCATGTGTGAGTGTACTTATCAGCATAATTTCCTTTTGCCGCAAAGCGCTCGGATCCACATTCAATAATTTTAGCTTCGACAGAAATGTAACATCTTTTTAATTATTGCCCATATCTTAATTCAGTTAGTACATCAATTCCACCAAAACTTATTAATGTGTCTTGAAAAAAAAAAGTCTTGAATTTGCAAAGATGTCAGCAGCTTGATGCTTGTTCTGGGAGGACGTGCCTGGTGCCAGGGCCAACCTTCACAGATGTATTTGTGTCACTTGCATACTAGACTAGAGGCTTCGAAAGTGAACCAGTTTAATCCCTGCCAACATACGCCATCTCTTTCTCAGGAAATACTTCACGAACTCAGAAGGTATTTTAGTCACAAAAACGAACCATGAGAATTATTTGGGGTATAAGCCCACGTACATAATACAGAAATCTAGATAAATGTAGTTAAATAAGATGTCACCTGAAAGTCTCAGTCTCTTTAAGTTAGCTTTAAATCCAGACATAGTTTTGCCTCACATCTAATTTTACTTTGCGAAAGAATTCTCTTTTTGGCATCTGGCAACCAAAGGTGACTGAGAAAATAATGTTTGTTTTAGTGTATGGAAGATGAAGGTAGAAAAATTATTCGCAATCACTACAATCACTGATATGTTGTACAATCTTTTTATGGAAAAGATATTTAAAAATTTAACAGGCAATAAGAATCTCTGTAAAACGCATTCATACATAGTAATTAACGTGGGATCTTATGTATTATTAGTTGACACCAAAAACTGATTGTATTTTTGTGATGTTAAATTACTAAGCCGTAATCAACAATGGGTAATATTACTGTCTTGTTAAGGATTATATGTCCTCTTCCACATGCCGAAAAGTTTTGTCACGCGATACGATATATTGTTGATCTGTACACATAACTAGCGCTAACTTTTTTGTTGGCTTATGATCTACGTTTACATTTAAATTAATAATTATGATGCACGTGTTCTTTTAAATTAATAATTATGCGTTGTGCAGTAGACACATGAATTTTATTTTCATTTATCATGATAATATGTAAGACAACTTCTATATAAATAAGTGTTTGGAATTTTGTATTGCAACTTACTCCTACCAACTTCGCGTAGTACCTACAAGTACATTAATCAGCGTTAAAATATGCGCTCTTATTTCAAATGTTTTGGTTATATTTAGTCAGTTCTCGAAAACGAGCCCCATTTGGCGAGAAAAATTATTCCAGTAATGTTGAATCAAACGTTTCTGTTATCGCGTCATTTGCCTCCTCCCGATATAAAATCAGTTCTCTGAGTGTTAATCTTCAGTAACCACCAGAATTTGATCGCTCAAGCACGTTGGTGTGGAAGGGTGTAAGCTTGGACATAATATATCGATATATCGAAACATAGATATTTTTTCATGAAATAATCGATATTTATCGCTGATATTTTTGTTCTCGATATATCAAAAATCGATATTTAATTGGGGTATCATTTTTAAGTACCATTTCGATATTTTTTGTGTGAACGCAATTCAGTATCTATATATTCATACGCTAAGCGAAAACTTATGTTACATTTTTAAGAATATTGCGCCCACGGAGTAGTGTGAGATTTGGCATAGTTAAAGATTATATGGAGAAGAAGTGAAGGAAGCTAAAATCTATATGTAATATGCGTTACAAATACATTAAATTAAGTAAAATAAAACGCTCACTCACCTACGTAGTTCGTTCAGATGGCTGGTAGATGGCGCAGCTAGCGGCCTTACTTTGTCTTCTTTGGTGAAACAAAACAGTCGAAATTAATCTCTGAACTTGTAAAGAAGCAAGAAGCAACATTTCGAGGTCTGGTAGATAGTTACAGGAATAATGGGCGAACGGAGGAACTTAAAGAAATACAGAAAGCTAAAATTATATATAATATATTTTACAAACCTTGGAATCGATATAAGCAGTCAGAGATAATCGATTGCTTCAGTTGTAAACAAATGCGCAGTTTGTCTCTGGTTTGCGACATAGGCTGCGCAGAACGAATTTCCCGTAAACTTTTTACTCTTGGTCCAAGCCGTATTTCAACCTAACCATGATCACTATGACAAAACGACCCTATTTAGGTTGATATGATCCCTGTACCGATAATTTTTGTGTCATTTTTACAGTGCTGCTAACATTTCGCGGTTGCGGAGCATCCCATATTTTGGCATTTTTAATTTAATTCGTGGTGACTTTTCCGGAAAAGGAGAGTGCTAAACGTGAAGAGGACACTATAAGGAAACAGTTAATCCAAATTTCAACAGGTCAGTAACAGTTTTTCACTGGTGGAGAATGTCCAACCCCACGCAAAAATATAATAAGTATAGTTAATACATGTTACAAATAGATTATTAAAATAAAAAATTAATTTGTGAACGTGTGTGTGCGCTTGAAATATGATCGGAGCCAATTTCCCCGCATTGAGACACTCTGTGGTCTTTGGTGAAACGAAAGACTCGGATAAAGAAGAAATTAATGTTTGAAGTTAGGAAAGGAATACTTTGAAAAGGGATGTAGCGATTCTGCCAGATACTATATCAGTGTTTCCCAACGTGGGGCCCACGCCCCACAGGGGGGTAATTTGGTTTTTTTAGGGGGGAAATTTAGAAATTGACTTGATGCGACTTTACCGCTTTCTCTTGGGTTTATTTAAATGCAATGCTAGATATAGATACAAAATATAGCAAAAAAGCAAATTCTTAAAATAGTGCTGTAAATAATTATTAGGTATAGTTTCGTTTGATGTTAGCAAAATATTTTTTTAATTAAAAATTAGGTATGGGGGGCAAAAAAAAAAAAAAAAAAAAAAAAAATATTAAAAGTGGGACATGACCCAAAAAAGGTTGGGAAACACTGTACTATATGGTCATTTGATTATTTAAAATGTTAAACTTTGGTGAAGTGTATTTTGATTTTTTAATTTCAATAATTTCATTAGAGAGAGAGAGACAAGAAATAAGGAATAATTATTTGAGTGAAATTCAAAATGATAATAGACTAAATTTAAATAGCGAACTCACAAAATAACGAAGTTATTTTGATAGATACATTTAAATGCGTATGTTTCATAAAGCTAAAGCAGTTTTCCGGCCTAAATGAACTATCGGAAAATACATTTCATCATTTGCTATGGTTAGATTAGAAGCTAAAATTTAGCATACAGTCACGCGTGTAGTGTATCGTTTTAATTTTATAGGTAATGCAGAGAATTACTAGAGTATTACTCTTTCATGAAAGAAACTAAACAACTTAATCAATTACGGTCGAATTTCGATCGCTGGGCGATCACTAGTCCTATTTAATGCGTTACATATATATTGGATATATATCAGTACATATCTGACCTAAAAGCGTTTAAAAAGTGAATTTGTTATAGTTTAACAGGTTTTCATCAATGGTTATGAGGATAAAGAAAGTTGTTAAATTTTAACAGGTTTACGTTAAGGTGAATTTTTGTCAACATATTTGATTGTTAACCGATAGGTTATTTTTATAGTTGAAGAATATTGATTAACCATACGTTTTGTGAAGTGGAAGGTTGACGCACATTAATAGCTTCTGTTTTCAGCTGGTTTTTTCATTGATGAATAACAATTAATGTGTTTACGAAATACTTGTTAAGCCAAGCCTCTTCTGAGTGATCCGAAAGAGTGGCTTCTGCAGTTAACTTGGCGGCACCGGACAATAGGAGCAGATTGACGGGGGAACATGTAACACAGTGAGTACTTTTGAAGTTTGCATGAAACGAATTCAGGGTTGATAGCTTTTAAAAAATATAAATTAATAAAATTTTCCGTAATTTGTGAATGTGTCTTTAATTTTCTTGTATATTTTGGGAATATTTTTAGATAAAATAGGAAAAATTTCGATATATTGAAATACCGATATTTTTTCTCGATATATATCGACATCATTTGTAAATATCGATACGATATTTATCCATATATTTGTTTCATTTTCCTATACCTAGAAGGGCGGTGTGTGAAGCATTGTCGATCAAGATGTAATAACACATCTTGTGCACTCACTGTAGAATCTAAAATCGTATGCCAGAAACATTAAAAACTATGTGTGTGAAAGCTTTCAAGAATGAAAGACCATTACTATTGTGAAATGCTATGTGAACTCAACAAATGTAAATGAATTCCAATTCTCCAAAGCAAATCGTGTAGTTTTAAGGTATATTTTCGGTGGGTTGCATTTCGAAGAAACTAAGAAGGTTGTGTTAAAAGTTAGAAATTCTCGGGGACCTTACTTCACAGAATTACTTACAGATTGATTTGGTTATTTGCATTTTTTTTTTTTTTTTTTTTTACTTATGGCTCTACGCCTCGTCGACATCGAGGTCATTAGATGCGGGTGAGAGTGGGGACAAGGGACGGGAACGAATTCGATCATGGCCTTTAGAAGGAAGCATCCCGGCATTCGCCTGGAGTGATTTGGGGAAACCATGGATTCGAACCGGCGCGGCGTTCTCTCGAATGTTAGGCGAGAAAGTTTACCGTTCACCCACCACGCTGGGTGGTTACTTGCGTCTCAAAAATACAACTAGTCCAGTCATTTAAGCTTAAATTAGGTAAGAATCTCGGAATTCGAGATACCCAGCTGTAAGTCTGTAAATACTTGTATATTGACACCCTAAAAGTGGTCTCTAAACCTACATATGGTAGGGTGTGCGCAACTATTAAATTTCGAGGTCAAAGGTCACAAAAAATCGTTTTTTTGCGCTTTTTTGTAAATATCTCATTTCCTATGGGTTTTTTGCTATTTGTATTTATTATCAATATTGTAGAATACAAAATTCTCTACAAATTTTGTCTAAAAAAATTTTTTATACGGTGAACCGTTTTGGAGATAGAGGGCGGAGAGCAGCACTTCAGGTCAACCGGTGCCTCCTGTCGAAAACGCGCCATATATAGTTGATGAACTATCTATAAATCAATGATTATAAATATTTGTCAATTTTTATTAACTATTATATTATATTTTATCATTTTCTTCATGCATTAAATCTATATCTATTCAATAAGACTGATAACCGTTTCCTGAAATTAAAAAATAATTAAGGGAAAAACTTAAATCATATTATAATTATATTCCCATTTACACTAATGACATTTTAAATAGAAAACAATTAAGTGCATCTTCTTTAAAATCTGTAAATTTTAAAATCCTTCCACTACGTCAAAAATTATACCTGGGAATTAAGGTCGGGCCACACTAGACCGCACCGCACCTGGCCCGCACCGCACCGGCCTTAAAATCGACTTTCACCACTGGCAAAGATTTGATTTGTTAATGCGAACATGCAAGGACTCTAACTAAATTTTACGAATATCTGATGAACCTGAAGTGAGGTTGAAAAAAAAAGGACACACTTCTAAAACAATCAGTAACGTTAAAACAATATTTAGTCGTAAAGGACCAGAAATTTCCGAACTCCATGATCCTTTTCCAAATACTACGCAGTTAATATCGATAGCTTCTGGAATTTTTGGAAATGAACAAATTAACTGCCACAGAGCTTACGAAATTGGATTAGAGTCTATGAAGAAGATCACCGGCTTATCATTTAATGAAATAAAGTTGAAACGTTCCGAAAAAGTAATGCCGCTTTCCAGTGTTAACAAATCTGAAAAAATAAATGATTGTAAAGTTGCAGTGGATCCATTATTACTTTTCCAAAGAATAACTGTCAGCAAACAATTTGAAAGTAATCTTGAAGAATATCTTCAATATGAATTGAGTCCGTATCCAACAGCTCTATTTGATAATGATGGCATGAGAAAAACAACAAAATCGTCATTGTTTGACAACATGAACCCAATTGTTTTTGTTCTCAATGAAAATAATGTGACGTTCATTATCGATGGCGGATTTCTTCTTCATCATGTTGTATGGAGCAGAGAAGATACTTTTTCTATTATTTTTGATAAATACATGAATTATTTACAAAGGCATTACAGTTCCAAAATAATTGTTGTATTTGACGGATATTCAGACTATAGTAAGAACGTAAAAGCTATGGAGCAGCAGAGAAGAACTGCTGCACTTTCAAAAAGGTATGAAGTCTGTTTCGATGAAACAATGGTTGTACCAGTTACTCAAGAAAAATTCTTATCAAATCGAAATAACAAAGATATGCTCATTAACATGTTAACTGAAAAATTACAAGCTGCAAAAATTACTACTAAACAAGCCAGAGATGATGCGGATGTTCTTATTGTTGAAACTGCAATTGAAGAATCAAAGTCTGAAAAAACTGCAGTTATAATAGGACAAGATATTGATTTACTTGTCATTTTAATTGGGCGTACACTGTCTTAGGAACAAGATATTTTCTTTAAAAAAGTTGGGAAAGGAAATGTAAAAACGGAGATATACTCGACTAAAAGTTTTGATAATTATCCTCATTCCAAAACACATATTTTATTTCTGCACGCATTAAGTGGCTGTGACACAACTTCAGCGCTTTTTAAAAAAGGAAAAAAATCATTTTTAAAAGTTTTTGAGAATCTGATAAATTTGGATGAACTAGCTGCAGCATTTGAGGAAGAAAATTGTTCGGCCCAGAGATTATTAGAGAGTGGAACTCAAACCTTATTGGCAGTCTATTATATAAATGCTCCGAAATCTGTGAAAAGTCTCGATCATCTTCGTTATATGCAATACGTCAAGTCTACAAAACTTAATAAACCTGTGCAGCTTTCAAATATTCCACCAACAAGTGCAACTGCTCATCAACATTTCAAACGTGTATATTATCAAGTTCAAACTTGGTTAGGGCATGATTTGGAACCCCAGGTATGGGGTTGGGCAATGCGAAACGATTTTCTGGAGCCTATCATGACAATTTTACCACCTGCTCCAGCAGATTTGCTAAATACAATTTTCTGCAACTGCAAGAGTGGTTCGCGATGCGGATGCAGGAAAGCGGGCTTGCAATGCTCTTTAGCTTGTGGCCAATGTAATGGGCAAGCTTGTCTCAATGCTCTACCATATCAGAGCGACATTAACGAAGATGGAACCTTTGACCCCGAAATCATGGAAGAACTTGAGACAAATGTCGTTGAAGACGATAATGAAGACCAGTTTGAAATTTACCAGCAGCCGGAAGACGACGAAGAAGAGGAATAAGATGATTAAAATTATAAATTGTAGTTTTTGTACCCTTTATTCCATTTTTTTTACTTTTAATAAAAATAAATTTATTGAATGATATTTTTAATAAAATATTAATTCATAATTTATTTAGTTTTTTCATCATGTAAGAAGTTATTAATATTAATTAGGTTAAAATTCAAATATAATTCCTATATTTTCGTTAACAATTCTGCAATTACATGGGCAGGTAAGTGTTGTTAAATAAATTAATACTGAATAAAAAGTGGATAGGTTAGGAAAAAAATGATAAAATATAATATAATAGTTAATAAAAATTGACAAATATTTATAATCATTGATTTGTCGATAGTTCATCAACTATATATGGCGCGTTTTCGACCGGAGGCACCGGTTGACCTGAAGTGATGCTGTGACCGCGCGCTCTCCGCCCTCTATCTCGAAAACGGTTCACCGTATAAAAAAAGTTTTTAAACAAAATTTGTAGAGAATTTTGTATTCTACAATATTGATAATAAATACAAATAGCAAAAAAACAATAGGAAATGAGATATTTACAAAAAAGCGCAAAAAAAACGATTTTTTGTGACCTTTGACCTCGAAATTTAATAGTTGCGCACACCCTACCATATGTAGGTTTTGAGACCACTTTTAGGGTGTCAATATACAATTATTTACAGACTTACAGCTTGGTATCTCGAATTCCGAGGTGAACTTACTATAATGACTGGACTAAACCACGTTTCGACAATTCGTTAAAAAATAAACAGGCACAACGTTCTCACTAAAAATTTTGTATTTTTATTGTATTGTAAGACCTAAATTTTCCTGGCTTTCGACTGCGACCCCCCGAGCAAGACGTGGCGAACCACCTTAAAGGTAAAACACATTGCACTAGTTCATTGGAAAGCGTAAATCGGCGTCACGTCTGTCTCCTATCGGAGGCAGCAGAGACGTAAAAGGAGGTAGGCGACGACGGATGGCATCGATACATGTTGCCGAAACGGGTCTTCAGTCGAGACGTAATGCCCTGCCAGAGACCAGACGCTTGACAAAGTGTCCGGCAGCAAGTTGGAGTGCCGTGCCTGGGGCTATCCGTCAGCGCCTCCTGCTGCCCCACTCTCGACGAGTGGAACTGCTGACCTGCCAGCCTCCAGCAGCTCTCGCATTAATCTGAAAGGAGATGTTACTCGGTTCAAATGGAATATACGCGGAACTGTGACATATATAAATATATATATTATAAATGCGAAATTAACTCTATTTGTTACGTTTCTTGGGCTAAACGGCTACTCCAATCGTGATGAAATTTGACAAGGAGATGCTATTTGACATTAGGATGGGCATGGGATACCATAACATGTATACATAGGAACATATTGTCATTAAATTATGAAAACTATCTGAACAGTGAAAGACAAACGCTTTATGTCTTTGTAATGCGTAATGTTAGAGAGCAAAGGCAGCGTAGCGCAGTGGTAACGTGCTTGCTTCGGGTTCAAACCCCACTGGGAGCAAGAATTTTTACGAATTGTTTTTCATAGTTTGAGCCAAGCCTAGGATTTTGTAGTAAGGATACCATGTTCTGGTAAATCTTTGGCGGTATGATATGGCCCTAAGCGTTTACTTTATTCGAGGTATACTGGTTCCACAGGCAGTTTTTGTGTGATCTAAACTAATAATACTATACATGCGAAAGTAAGTCTCCGTCTTTTTTTTACGTTTTGACGACTATATGTGTATACCGAAATACTTTGTATCATTAGGAACGAAACTGGATCCTTTTTTTTCCGATATGAATAAATGAGACAGGTTCGACGGTAGAATGGTATATCGATAGCGTTCCCGTCATATTATGCCGACATATCTTAGGTAACTTTCAGCTTTGTGTATCCAATTCCAGCAATCAAATTCTAAATCCACGCGTACGAAGACGCGGGTAACAGATAGTATATATATGTATATATTTCCATGTAATGGCTTTCGGCATCTAAAGCCATACAGCGAACCTGATGAATTTTTTCCAGCTTATTAGGCACACCACAGGACGGACATAATATTCACAGATACAACACTAAACACCCATGCCAACGGCTGGAACCGAACCGGCAAACTTCGGTACGCGGAGCTAGCACTCTAGCCCCTACGCTACCAAGGCCTGTGAACTGTGATATCTAGCCAATCTGCATATAACGACTGTACACTGTCTTCTCCTACTAACGAGTGTTTCGTAGAGTTTAGTTAAGCTTTTTTCAAGTCGTATTTTTTCTTGCGCTGAGTGTCTAGTTTAATTTCTTAGAATCGAATATTGGAACAGATCTGGCTTTCGTATTTAATTTGAAAACTTGCAGTATAATTTTTGCGACGAATAACCAGTTCGTCCAGAATCATAATTGGGAAAGAGTTACTTAATGAACTGCTAAAATACGGCCGGAACAAAACTCAAACAATCTTGAAAATATGTTGGGCTTGTGGTTGTACCACTTGACCACTCTGTTATGATGCAAACTAAAGGTATTCATTATGAATTTTGTCTTGTTTGGTTTCGTTTACTCACAAAAAATGTACGTTATGGTAATTAGTTCACTTTTAAATAATCCTTTTTTACATAAATCAAAGGTCATAAAGAAATGTTATATAGCTTGTCACGCTTTCTTTGACTAAACTGCACGAACTGAGTATTCTAATTAAGCCAAGATTAAAGTGTGTTTCTTTGCGAACGTAAACGTTCAAATATTCTCATCAAAATGCAATTAAAATCTTTGTCATTGTTTCTTGAGATATTCAAACTGAACAATCATGTCAACTATTACGGCATTTGAAAAGTTTGTTACCATAATATTAGCGGAATTAGAAAGTTGAAATCAACTTTTAAAAAACAGATATCTCAAATTTGTTGAAGTACAGAAGCAAGTTATGGTAAATACATTTTTGCAAAACATCCTAAAAACCATTTATTCCATAGATTTTTTCTTTTTTTAAATAACTGTGAACACTTTTAACTTTCTTTCTGTGTGATTTCTACTTCGTTCTCAGAAACAATTCTATTTTATCATTTTTTGTGTGCATTATCTGGGAGCTAATTTTGCAATGGGAGACATAACTCAAATTATAGTAATATATACAACAAACACAAACAGAAGTTCTTATAAAAACGTAGAAGTGAATCTATTTACTTACAAATCACGAAAGACGACAAAAACACACATTTTTTTTACCTTGAGTCAAACGTGAGCTTGAAGGGAACAGGCAAATGAGGCGATAAAACTGATAACAAACCGAGTCCGGCCGGAAATTGACCAAGGGTAGGAAAGGTCACCTATACTGAAACACGTTTTCGCCCCATTTTACGGATTGTGGACCTACTTAATTTTGTGCGGGATCCGTCAGACTGTCTAATGATGTGGGATAATGAGGCGATAAAACTGATAACAAACCGAGTCCTGCCGGAAATTGCCGAAGGGTAGGAAAGGTCACGTATACTGAAACACGTTTTCGCCCCATTTTACGGATTGTGGACCTACTTAATTTTGTGCGGGATCCGTCAGACTGTCTAATGATGTGGGATCCCGCGTTAATGGATTGCAATCCCTAATTGCGTTATTTGCAGAATGGTTTTAATAAATTCATAATTGACTGATACGGGGATTATTGTTCGTCTTTAGACCTGGGCGAGAATTACTGGCAAGTGGCCTTTTAGAAGATTTGTTGTTCTAGTTGTTTTAGGGCACGTCGACATTTCAGAAGGGACTATCACTCATTCCACTGGGGTGATTTCGGGAAGCTATGGAAAGCCAGTATCTAGATGACTGGACCTGGGAAGGAATCCGCATCGTTCGGAATTCTAGGCTCAATTGTTAAACGGTAATTCAGCATGCTCTTGGAATAACAAGACGGGCGGCCAGAACATTACTGCAAGAGGTACGAAGATGTTTTAAGCCACTCATATAAATCGTGTGGGAGGTAGGGTTCGAACAGCTGATTTTCTTGACTTAGTCTCACAGCACCACGACAGTGGAAAGCTTTACAATCTAGCCAGGCTGCTGCTGTGTGCAGTCGATGAGTTGGGCTTTCTAGGCAGCTGATTTATGGCTTGACTCTCAACTGTTGAAACGAGCCGCGTGTTAAACACTTAGCCTTGACAACAATAACTGGAGCAACAGGGCTAGTGAGTTTGGACTGCGCTGTTTCTGCTTCACTCACCACCAAACAAACCGTCCTTTTTTTCGGTTGGTGTTTAGATTGTGTGGAAATTCGATGGTAGTATTTGGGTAGGATGTCTGGAACCCGGGTCCTTATTTATTGATTATCATCTATGTTAAGGTGGTTGTCAGTCGGTCTGTAGGGTACTTAGTAGCACATTCATCTTAAAAAACATTATAATCGTATCCTTTTACAGGATTAGTCCAAGTGGTCCTTTAAAATCTCTCTCCAAATCATTGAAACATTTGAAACAGAATTCAGGCTTGCAAAACGCACATTTTATGAATGAACGTTCTTTACAAGCACTTAAAAAATTACCAGTAAACAGTCGTCACTAGCATTTAATAGCGTCGTTCATGTTTTTTATTAGACTTGAAGCACACCAAGCTTATTCAATCATTTTTTTAAAAAATAAAAAAACTAGTACACCTGAATAATGCATTCTTTTGGTGACAAATTAAAAAAAAATACAAGGCTGCAATGCTGCTACATTTCCTACGAATGATAATGCATATTACGTCCTCATGCTAACATAGAAAAAACACTTTGTCGTTAATTTGGGTTGACTACGATTTGACAGTCCATAAAAATTTGTTTTCGTACACATAAGGTTGTGATATTGATTTTAAAAATTTCTTAGACTATAGATTAAAAAAAAGGACAATCGAACCTCGACTTTTCGTCCAGGATGTTAAAAAATTGTTACTAGGTCACATCACTTCTCCTTTAACAATAGCATTAAAATTTTGTTTAAGTTATCAAAAAATTGCAGAATCAGATCAACAAATTATTGTCTCAAATGCTGCCTTGATCGAAAAGACGACGGATTATGTTACAGCTATACTTACATATACTGTACGCAAGAAAATTGTTGCGGCGTAGGTTTATTAAATACATTCAGATCTTGTTGGCCATTTGTCTCGTATACGATTACAGCCTACTAATGCACTTGCCGCTAGATTTTAAAACAAAACTTTTAATGAGCTTTTGGACTAATGACCGATTTGAACGCGCAAACAAACCATACAATTATTCTCGGTAGATCCCATAGTGCAACTGGCTTCGACTGGACAAACTGGTTCCAAACAAGCAAAATACAAAACATAGGAACCGGAATAAGTGTTAACAGTAAAGCACTTCTAAATAAATTTCTAACGGAACAGAAACGTTTTCGATCTACCTAAATTGAAGTTAAATTATTTTAGCCCTAATTACGGAACAATCAAAATTGGTTTATCTCATTTAAAGCCTGTTCACAAGTTTCAGATTACTGTAAATATATTAATTAATTTTGATAGATTTTCAATTAGCATTTTCGTTTACTATGCTGTATTGTTTATTTTATGATTGATGTATTGTGAAGGTTCTAGACAGTGTTTATGGGTTGCTGCAACACATCTCATCAGCCGCCGATTTTGAGCGCAAACTGAGTTGCAGTGAAATTAAGTTATGTCTGGAATCCTAAGAGATTTCCTCTAGTCGAGATTCTTGTTGTTATGCAATTATGATTTGGTTTATTCTCAACGGACCTCTAAAAAATATAGTTAACATTCGTTACCTTGTATATTCCTCTTCCGTGTCATCACCTTCATTTATTTCAGGTAAGATCATCACATACCAGTTGCATTAATCTTCTCACTGTACAAATAAAAATACTTATCCTGGTGTTTTCATGATTCTTGCTTTCAAATGCTCATTAAATAGTGATTAATCTTGGAACCACTTCTGGTTAACTTATTTACTATCCAGTTTTACGTACTTTAATTTGCAACATTTAAAAAACGACACTTTTGTAGCTTTAATCGGTTTCAAATGATCATTATGGTTTGTGTATTGTACATTTCTCTGTAAGCAGTTCATCATCTATTATCATCTAGACTTATCCCTTCTCATTCATTCTTCAAAAAAAAAAAAAAAAGTTCTTCACATGATCACCATTTGTTCTTCTTCCTTTGTTTAGGTCGGTCTCCTTTCTTATTATTCTTTCATGGGTACCTCTGCTCAAATAAATCGGATATTAACCAACTACATATATATATATACATATATAATCACCAACATCTAGCTCTTCTGCCTGTTATGAGATATGTAGACTTTTTTTTAATATGTAGCCATTATGCAGACACTTATTTATGCGGCTACCTTTTCTGTTTGAAGTCTCGAATAATAATTCTACGCTTGGGGTTGTTTTGTTCTTTTACTTACGGCTTTACGCGTCGTCGACGTCGAGGTCATTAGAGGTGGAATTGGACTGAGGACAAGGAACGGGAAAGAATTTGGCGATGGCCCTTTTGAAGGAAGAATCCCAGCATTCGTGTGGAGTGATCTGAGGAAACCATGGAAAACGCAAATCTGGATACCCGGACAGGGATTCGAATCGCCGTCCTCCCGAATGCGAGGCCACAGCATAAGCCGCTTATCCACTACATGCTGTACAGTGCATATGAGTTCAGCGTATTATAAATAAATGATCCTCATTGAGGTTGAGTTGCTACCTTTCGCACTTAATTACAAACATCCAGATCAAGATTAATGAACAAGAAAAATTCATATCAGCAAGAACAAAACAAAGTTAACAGTAGTTGTGCATGTTTGTTATGTTTCCAAGTCCTGACGCTAATTCATAACAGCGATTAGTGGCTCGAAGCAATGCAGAACCGCTAACTGAAATATTACAGTAGAGGTAGTCCTTGCATGGGTTGTTGTGATTCCTAATTCTTGACTTTTTTTGTCTCACCTTGTCCATCGTTCGCAGTCTCCCACACCACCGGCATGGTCTTCATCTTCAGTTCCTTATTCAACAAAATCTTTCCAATTTTCAGAAAATTAATTGGCTCGGCTGAAGAAAACAGCTTTACGGTTTTTCAGATCATTGTGCACTGACCAGCCTGAACATACTTCGACAATAATCCCATTACCGAAGCTCACTGGGAAAACTGCTTTAATTGTACTGCAAGACAACCACGTCTGAGAACATCTGCACATGTTAATCAATGCTATGTCAGATGAAGGGAGTGATAAGGCTTCAGCATGACCAGCGATTTCTGAGACTATAACAAAACGCTTAAGAAGTAAATCCAGACATCCAAAATCGACCGAAAGTATTTCTATAGACATCTAAGTCAAAACGCTGAGACTGGAAAGGTGGCGTCTGAAAAACCGAAGCTATTCTTCAACAAATGTCTGTGAGGAAAAGATTTTATTTGTTTACCACGCCATTACACTATATATAGCACCAATATAACTTTTTAGTTTTTATGTGTTGATCAAATAAAATGTAACAATTCACAGTTTTGAAACAGTAGTTGTACAATAATTATACGATATTATGTATTGTAGCGTATCACCAGGGGGGGGGGATTATTAATTAATTCTTAATATTTTACGCTATATAGGATACTATAATTGAATGTCAAAATGTAAATTATTCAAATGAGAATTGGATGATTCTGGGATTTGAAAACTGTCACAAAAAGACATTTTAATAAAGATTTTCACAATGGCATCTACAAATCTGAGCGTATTTACCATTACGTTAATAAACAAGAGGTTTTGCAATTTTCTAAGCAACGCTCAGACGTACAATGAGCCCTTTAAATGCAAGCAAACAAGTATAGTTGTACTTTAAAAATCTCACAATTATTCTAATACAAAGTATGTTACCAGTTATGATGATAGCAAACAGTAATGAATTTTAATAGGTTGGGACGCCACGAATGATTAACCTGCATTCGACAGTTACACAGTCTAGCTCAGTGGTTTATCAGATCAGAGCAAGGATCTTTATCTCAGATGCGCTTACGGGTACAGTTTCACGGAAGTTGCAGGCTGAATGGCTTCGAAGAAACACATTACCGTTCCACGGCAGGTAGCGCTGAGCGTCGTAACTGGCCACGCCAGCAGTATGCGGCAAGTCGCAAGTCAGAAGTGCGCCTCAGATGGTCTCCAGGACACAAGTCAGCCCAGCACACATGGACCGCAAGTCACCAGTGACTTGTCTGGGCTCCCAACTGGAGGGAAGTCAGGCAGGAAGTGTCTCGTCTTTTTCTGCCGCCACGGAGGTAAACTCTGACTCCGCCTCTTGTGGCTCGAAGACGACATAGAACATAAAATTCCCCGAATCTTAGTACTATGTTCCCTGTGATTGGCTGACCATCTGACGTCATGTGAATCTGTGCTTCTCTTCGCCAGCGTTAAGTTTCGGCAAACCTCGGGAGCCGATGTCTCCTTCGGGAGGAAGGAATTCTGTTTACCGGTTGCCCGACAGAAATCCCTAATCCTCTTAACATTCTGCTCGAAAAGGCGCCAGCCCGTCTGCCCTTCACTGAAGCGTAAAATCCTTGCCTCTTATCCTTTCAAACGCATCTTTCGAACATACAGTGGACATCCCAAGAAATGGAAAAATATTCTATTCCTTTACTTTATATACAATAAAAAGTTATATGTAACAGGGAGCTTAGCGAATCGTTACATAATGCCCCACTGTTAATGAAAATTATTATGACATAATAATTTTATTTTGAGTTTTGTGATTCTACTTTAGTTGAGACCAAAACATAATAACTTAGCACTTTAACAATTACCACAGTTTTTTTTAAATGAGATCCCAAAATCACCGCGATTCTCGATTTGTGAATTGAATTTTAATGGGCTTTCTTACATCTTTTGGCCGTCTTAGAATTCCTTTACTCTATATACACATGAATTCAGATAGCCATCCCTCATACAAACATATATTAAACACAATAATAACATATACATGAGAATATAAATTACACATAGACCTATTTACATAAAGGCTTAAAAAAATAAAAAAAAACTTCTATGAAACCTTAATATCTACAATATACGCAGAACATTGTCAGAGAAACTGAAGTAAGTGAGTGATTTACACAAAATTTTAGGAAGCTAATTGATCATATCTTAATAAAAATATATATTTTTTTTTAAAAAAACTAATTTTTCCCTTCAGGATTTTATAGTCAAAAATGCATAGTAGCTACGAATGTAGAAATATGCCAAATCATATGTTATTGTACACCAGCCGCCGGCAATTGCGGCTCTCTGCCTCTGTCCGCTAATGGGTCGTCTACCCGAGATAAGGATCTGGGTCTACCTTCCTGGGAGTAGCGGTTTCTTGTGTACCTGGTACATCTGTTGTTACTCATACACCTTAGGCGGCGTGGTAAACCTTGAGATTCCGGGCATTGTGTGGTCCAATCTGTGAAACTCCATCCGTTAACATATAACAGTTGGTCGAAATCACCTTTTCTACGGCAAACGGACCATGATAAAGCCAAAAGAACTTCGAAATCAACTTTTTGTTCGCATCCGATATAGGATTCGCCCGTACCAGAACTTGTTGTCCGACCTCGAACCTTTGCGTATGTTTTTTGTCTTGTTTAATTTGTCTTTTTGTCGCCTTTTCCAACAAATATTCATGCGCCCTTTTTATGTCTTCTTCCCGGTTTTTTCTTCCTCCTGAAGCAGGGTGTTTTATTACCCTTTCAGCAAGGAGTTTAGACCGCTTATCGAACTGTAAGTCGACCGGCCGGAATAACGTCGCGCAATTTACCGTAGTATTAAAATATTCTTCTATCTTCGGGATATGTTTTACCCAAGATGAGTGCTTTTGGCCTATGAGTGTCCTCATATACACGCTTAGCTGTCTCATGAATCTCTCCGCGACGTTTCCTTGCGGCGAGCGTATTGATGAATAAATCACTCTTATCCCTCTGGCCTCCAATGCGTTTCTCCATCTGGGAGAAGAAAATACCGTACCATGATCTGACAACACCGCCCGCGGTAGGTTACATAGTGGTACATATTTCTCAAAAAGGATTTTTAGTGATCCACGCGTACTCAACTTCGCGACGGGGTATAGTTTCACATATTTGGTGAAAGCGTCCAAGATCAAAAACACATGTTTAAATTTATACTGGCCAGTTGGGACTGGGCCATAGTGATCGAGACATACGAGTTCGTGTGGTCCATCTGGAATGATCGGCGAGTACGGACCCGCCGTCCGCGTATTCGCGTGTTTTACTTTTTGGCAGGTATCACAAGTGCGAGTTACCCGCGCAATGCTTTTTCGAATCGCACTGGTGTAATATTCCCATTGGAGGGTGTGATATAGCCTCTCCGTACCCGGATGTCCACACTGCAGATGGTATAAATTAGCGACGTATGGATTAAGCTCCTCGGGCAACCAGATTTTCCACTGCGAATTCGCATCTGCTCGGCGGAAACAAACGTCGTTTTCCATTGTGCAAAGCATGGCGACATTTCTCACATGCTGGTCGTCAGCATGCTCTCCACGGAGGATATAGTTGCGCACTTTCCTTATGTCCTCCTGCTGTTTTTGCGCTGCTATAACCAGCCTCTTCATCTCCACCGAAGTAGTGCCGTCCGCCAGCGTTATGGCTGCAATTAAGATTTCATTTGGCCTCGCTCTTTCTACCTCGCCAGACTCACACGCTCCGGCATGCCTACTGAGCCAGTCCGCCAATGCATTATCTGATCCTTTGCAGTATTCCAAATGAATGTCATACTGCTGAAGGAACATTGCCCATCGGGTTATGCGATTGCTCGTGAACTTGGCATTGTGGAGGAACGTAAGGGCCTGATGATCTGTCCTCAAGTATGTTACGCTACCCCACAAGTATGCTTTAAACTTTTGCACCGCAAAATATATCCCTAACATTTCAAGTTCGCTAACATAGAGTTTGGTCTCGGGTGGTTTCAACGTCCTGCTTGCGGTAGCTACTATTCTCAAATTTCCATCCTGATCCTTTTGATTTAGACAAGCTCCCAAACCTCCAATGCTTGCGTCTGTGTACAAATAGAACGGACTTTGAAAATCAGGGTGTCTCAGACAGATCTTTTCCGCAAAGATTCTCTTTATCTGCAAGAATGCCGCTTGCTGCGGTTCTCCCCATTCCCACTTTCGCCCTCCCTTTAGTAGGTCGTACAAAGGACGTAATATCCTGGCGAAATTGGGTACATTGCCTCTATAATACGCGCATATCCCCAAAAAACTTCTCAGCTCTTTCAACTTCGTGGGGGGCGGCATCCTTTCTATTTCACCTATTTTCTCCGGAGATGGAGATATCCCCTCCGGTGTGATGCGAAAACCCAGATATTCCACTTCGTGTGTGCAAAGTGTGGCCTTATCTGGACGCAAAGTTACGCCGTTTTTAATTATCACGTCGAGCAACATTTTTAAATGCTTCAAATGTTCTTCAAACGTCTCGGATGCGACTAAAAAATCATCAATATAAGTGGTACAGAACTCTTTTATTTCGGGTGGCAACATATGGTTCATTGCCCTTATGAATGCGCTCGACGAATCCCTTATGCCAAACGCCACTCTCTTCCTTCGAATACAAAGGCTGTATATGGCCGGCAACTTTCCTCCAGTTCCACTTGGTTAAAAAACCCGACGTGACGTCCAGAGTGGACAGCCAGCGTTTTCCGTGAAACCTCGTTATGATTTCCGGGATTTTCTCCGAACGCTCTCCGTCTGGTTCTATTCTCAGGTTTAACATGCGGGCGTCAAGACACATGCGTACTGAACCATCTCGCTTGCCCACGAAAGTAATGGAATTTAAATGCTTAGATGCCTGCGGCGCAATTATTCCGTGGCGCTCCAATTCCGCTATCGCCTCACGTGCGGCCGGTCGCAGCTTCTGGGGTACTCCATACGTATGACCCTTCAGTGCCGTCGTGTCTGTTACACGAAACTTGTGCACGTAGCCTTTGATTTTTCCCGGTCGGTATGAAAAAGCATTTAAATTCTCTTGGAGCATTTGTCCGAGTCTATCCCGCTGGTCGTCCGTCAAGCTTTTGTTATCCTTGACCTTCGTGAGCAAATTCTCCAGAATTATGTTCTTCTCGTCAGCCATGGCATTCATGCTTACGCTTTCCGTCCGAGGAATTTCGGTACCGTCCGCGAATGGTTCTCGCATCTGCTCGGAAAGCCTAATCCCCGTTATTGTCGGGCGCTCGTCAAGCTTCCAATGTAGGACTTCAGGAACTAAATTTTTTATCGTTCCTTCCCCCCAATCAATGATTGCCCGGCGTTTTTCCAATAGGTCACAGCCTAAGATAATGTCGCGGGACAATCCGGGGATAACCAACATTGCTAAGAACAGTTCGCTATTAGCGACCTTCACAGGCAGTAATGCCTGTTGGCTGACAATTTTCTCTTTCCGGCCAAATGCTGGAACAACAGTAACTTGAACGGTGGGAATGATTCGTATGCACGGGTTTTTCTCCTTTAATTTAAGCATAAATTTCTGCGAAATAGCCGACAATTCTGAACCACTGTCAACCAAGATTTCCGCCTTCATATTGTATACCTTGATAGGAATTAGGGGACACCGCACTCGTTGAACGGGCTCACTATGTGGCACCATATCGGCATCATTTTGATCATCTTCCGGCCCCCCATTTCGCCAGTACGACAAATTGCTAAGGCAAACTTCGGAAGTGATGTCGGCATCCCCTGGAGAACTTCATTGTGATTTCCGGCTGTCATGCGAACATTCGCCGCCAGCGTTTTCCGTTCTCTTCTCCTCGTAGTTATTTTCCGATTCGGGCTGCAGTTTCGGCTATCGCAATTGCGTTTACAGCCGCCGCATCTTTTCGAGGTGGCCCGTAGTTCCCTTGCTGGCCCCCGCTTTTCCATGAACCACGTCCATCTTGTTGGTACGGTTTTCCGCTGTTTCCCTTCCAAGGCTTGTTTCGGGGGTCCTTCCCTTGGTTTGAATATGCGCCGCGGAAGTTAGGTTGCGATTCCTTTTGCCCAGAATCCTTTTCGGCTTGCTTTTCGGCTTTCATTGCCCGCCGACCAATCGCGTCCAAATTTTTCAGAGTGTCCAGAAACTCCGGAATTGTGCGGATCAGCACTGGGTTGATATGCGACTGAACTTGCGGGCTAAAATGCGTCATAACTGCGTCGATTATTTCGCCGTCAGACATGGCTACGTCAAAATATCTTGACTGCACGACCAGTTTTTCGACGTAATTCTCCATTGAATGATCAGACTGCGGGTCGTACCTGCCCTGATAAAGCTTGATCTTTGCCTGATTTTGTATCTTATTCGACCAGAATGTACGCAAAAACAACTCTTTGAACTCGTCGTACGACATTCCTGGTTGGTAGGATAATGAAAGCCATGGGCGGTCCGTCTCAAAAAAAGAATGTTCCATTATTAGTAATTTTGCCGTTTCCGGTACCCCCTTTATTTCAAAGTACCGGTCCAATTCCGAAATATAAGCCTTGGGGTTTATATTTTTCCGTGAGCCAAAACGTGGAATTTTTAATTCAACATTACTGATAGCGTTATGTCCACAGGTTGCATTGTTTGATCTGCCATTCGCGGGGGATTCCTGCAAGTTGTTTATCTTCTTTTCGAACATAGACAATTTAGATCCCGTGTCCGCCATAAATTTTTCTTGCGAATTCTGTAGCTCCTTCTGACAGTCTGTAATCTGTATAACTGAGCCAGACAAAATTTCCATTTCAGCATTAACATTCGCGAACTTAGTTTCGACCTGGTCCTTTACTGAGTGAACGAATTCTGATATTTGACCAAGGTTCGCACTGTTTTCCGCTCTGACCTTCTCAATATTTCGTTTGGTGGATTCTAATCGTTTACATAACTCGTCATTAGAGTTTTTCAACGAATTGCAGGTGTCAGCTAAGCTCTCTGTAACTTGGGACAAACTATTGACATCGGATCTTATGTCCGCCTTAAAACTATTCACCTCTTCAGAAATCTGCCCCCGAAAATTTGATAGTTTATTCTCGACCATCTTGAGAGTGATCTCATGTTTCTCGTCAAGTGCATCGATTTTTCCTGACAAATGTGCCTTCATGTCGTCTTGCGATTTTTGAAACTGTTGTGTTAAATGTGACTTCATGTCCTTCATGTTTTCTTGTGATTGCACTAAGAATGCCATAATATCCGTTAGTTGTAGTGTGCTTTCAATTTGAGCTGGTGCTGAGGCACTTTCGTCAGGGACATCTGGAAAATTTTCCGTCTCTGTCCCACCAATACATATGGTAGATTGCGAGCTGTACCCCGCTTCGGAAGTTAAATCAACACTTGCAACCCTCTGAGTTTCCGCAATAGTGCCCGGATTAACTGCGTCTGAAATCGATTCATTCATGATCTCCTGGGTGTCTGAATTTACATTTAAATTTTCCATTATGACAGCCCCAGATCTAAGCTTCATGAACGACCTATACTATCAAACCCGAAGTCCCACAAAATCGAAAGTCTCAAGAAAAAATCACACAAAATCTCCATACAAAACACAGGGAAAAATAGAAATACCCCAGAAATCTCGCGGTTAATAAAACAATGTGAAACTCCCTCAAATTCAGCAAATGATGCACCACATATCAAACAAAAATTTCAAAAGACAGACAGATCACAAAAAACAATATCAACGCTGTAATGGATAAACATAGCAAGTGCATGCGGACAGAACCTTCGCACAAATTATCCATCAAAATTAAGCACAAACATGAGCACATAAGAACACATAAATTTTCAAAAGAAACCAAACACAAAATACATGTAATGAATGCAACATCAAAATGAAGTTATGCACTATCTATTTTCTACAAGAATAATAAAACTGCCAAAAGCCATTTGCAACACTCCATGAAACTTATTAAAAATTCTGGGTTTCAATACCACGTTTTACTCGTGCCCCAACGCTTGGGTTCGCCAATTGTAGCGTATCACCAGGGGGGGGGGGAGAATTATTAATTAATTCTTAATATTTTACGCTATATAGGATACTATAATTGAATGTCAAAATGTAAATTATTCAAATGAGAATTGGATGATTCTGGGATTTGAAAACTGTCACAAAAAGACATTTTAATAAAGATTTTCACAATGGCATCTACAAATCTGAGCGTATTTACCATTACGTTAATAAACAAGAGGTTTTGCAATTTTCTAAGCAACGCTCAGACGTACAATGAGCCCTTTAAATGCAAGCAAACAAGTATAGTTGTACTTTAAAAATCTCATAATTATTCTAATACAAAGTATGTTACCAGTTATGATGATAGCAAACAGTAATGAATTTTAATAGGTTGGGACGCCACGAATGATTAACCTGCATTCGACAGTTACACAGTCTAGCTCAGTGGTTTATCAGATCAGAGCAAGGATCTTTATCTCAGATGCGCTTACGGGTACAGTTTCACGGAAGTTGCAGGCTGAATGGCTTCGAAGAAACACATTACCGTTCCACGGCAGGTAGCGCTGAGCGTCGTAACTGGCCACGCCAGCAGTATGCAGCAAGTCGCAAGTCAGAAGTGCGCCTCAGATGGTCTCCAGGACACAAGTCAGCCCAGCACACATGGACCGCAAGTCACCAGTGACTTGTCTGGGCTCCCAACTGGAGGGAAGTCAGGCAGGAAGTGTCTCGTCTTTTTCTGCCGCCACGGAGGTAAACTCTGACTCCGCCTCTTGTGGCTCGAAGACGACATAGAACATAAAATTCCCCGAATCTTAGTACTATGTCCCCTGTGATTGGCTGACCATCTGACGTCATGTGAATCTGTGCTTCTCTTGGCCACGTTAAGTTTCGGCAAACCTCGGGAGCCGATGTCTCCTTCGGGAGGAAGGAATTCTGTTTACCGGTTGCCCGACAGAAATCCCTAATCCTCTTAACATTCTGCCCGAAAGGCGCCAGCCCGTCTGCCCTTCACTGAAGCGTAAAATCCTTGCCTCTCACCCTTTCAAGCGTATCTTTCGAACATACCGTGGACATCCCAAGAAATGGAAAAATATTCTATTCCTTTACTTTATATACAATAAAAAGTGATATGTAACGGGGAGCTTAGCGAATCGTTACAGTATCATGTAACAGTTCTTTGTTTTTTGGAAACATACTACCAGACTTAAGAGAGAAAAGTGAACAAATAATAATAAATAAATAATTCCCGTTACGTAATGCAAACAGTTTGTAGGGAAAATCAAAGGGGTCTTATACTTTGTTTCCGGCTGGTGGTCAAAACCATCGCCACTTACAAGTATTTGCCGACGTTATTCATTAGTCTGCTGGTTTTCCACTAAAAAATTTCCATTAACGCTTCTTCGTCACACAGCCAAAGAGTTACATTACAAATCTCTATAAATGATCTTGATTCGTTAGAGAAGATGTCTTGCTGGCATTATGGTCACCAATTTCACCACGTGCGCGCATGATGCAGTTGGGTGTTGAGAGGCATCCGTATGGCTACTATGCCACAGAATCATTCCTGTCGTTTGAAATCGACGACTCAGGTTTTGCTCGGACAGTCCTTACACTGAGACAACCTGATTTACAGCAAACCAACAGTGTAACCCGTCAGACTACTGCAATCTTGGCATTAGCATTTTGAATGTCATGTAGCCATCTTGTATAAATTCACAGTCCTCAGCCAAATACTGAAGGTCCTAACGAGCCCTGATTAACATGCGAAGGTCCCCGATTTTTTTCAGCACAGACAATTAAAGATGGGAAGTAGTTTTTTATAACATAGATGGATGCTGGTTTCAATTTGTCTGTACGTAATATCAAAAGAATAGTAAGTGGTTTCCTGAGTTAGTTGGTGGATGGAAATCTCTCGGTCATCAAAACTAATTATTATGGGAATAAGAAGATGATTCTTTGGTTGGGGATTAATTTTGTGTAGTTTAGTTTATTAGTATTACAAGGTATATATTATACTGCTAGAAACGACTAATAAACGTATAAAAACACTAATCGGATAAACTGATATCGAAGAGACATTACACCAAGCGTAGTGGTGTAACGGTTAGCGTTCTGGCTTCGCATTCGGGAGGACGGCGGTTCAAATCCCCGTCCGGGCATCCAGATTTCGGTTTTCCGTGGTTTCCCAAATCACTCCAGGCAAATGCCGGGATGCTTCCTTCAAAAGGCCATGGCCGGATTCCTTCCCATTCCTTGCCCCCAATCCTTTCCCGTCTCTAAAGACCTCGCTGTTAAGAGACGTTAAGCAGTTAAAAAAAGGGGGGAAAAAAGAAAGGAAGACATTACAACGGTCATACGCAAACAAAATATGTGAAGAATATTCTGAGGAATTATCGTTGGTTTATGGCAGCGAGAAGGAGAGGAAACAAATGTCATTATGAACAGGAGAGAAGAAACGATCGATAAGAATGGCGCTTGCCATTCATTTAATTGGTTCTAATGAAAAGAGTCTCGTATTCTGCAGTATCAGTGGGATCAAACATGAAAGAAAGTGAGGGAAAATATTACAAGAATTTTCTCAAAGCAGAAGCATAATCGATTATGTCGCTTCTGGGCACTCCAAGAAATTAGTAAATCGATTAAAACCTTGTTACCCAATGTACTGCTCGCATGATTTTATAATGAGTAAAGGAAACAGCTAGTCGATGAAACGACGAGTTTATAAGTAATAAAACGCTCAAATACAAATTATGAAATGGTTTCGGTATATGAAAACTATGCTAGAATGCAAGAAAGACCTAGTCTGTGGATGCGTGTGATAAACGGTATTGTGACAAAGGATAATGAGGTTACACTTCCCGTATCTAAAGACCTCGCTGTTAAGAGATGTTAGGCAGTTAAAAAAAAAAAAAAAAAAAAAAAAGGATTACTCTTATTCTGACCAGCTAAGTTTATGCACAGCTTGAGAAAGTGAAATAATTGATATGCAGTTATGTAAATTGGATTGGCATCCAGAATAACTGTTATTCGATATAACAGCATTGTTTTTATATTCACTTTCTCTAATATCTCCAAGCATTGCTCTACCTCCTTATGTCCAGTACTGTTATCTTTACCTCAACAAACATATTACTTCCGACATCTACAATTATTTGACTTCAGTATCCAAATTCCTGCTTTCTACTGTACTTGTTACCATGTACCTTAACCACTCTTAACTAATTAAATAGTCATCTATGTGTTCAAACGATCCCCGTAATATTACATGTTTTCTTTTCTTTTTATTGATTCCACCAGCAACAGTTTACTTCTCACAAATCATTTTAACAACTCATTTAAGTTACACTGAACGTGGGAGGGGAGAAGTAACGCTCTGGCCTCGCATCCGGGAGGACGCGGATTCGAAACCTTTAGCCATTCAGGTTTCCCAGATCACTCAAGGCGAATTCCAGGCTTAAAAAGGCCATAGCCGAATTCCGTCCTGTTCCTTGGCTCCAGTACTGTGCCATCACTAATTATCTCAATGTCGATGAGCCATAAAAAATGAAATAAAACATAAAAAAAAGAAACAGTTAAATTGCACCTTTGGTGCAATTGACTTCCATAATTACTGCCGTCATCAATATCCAAGTTCTATCTCTCTCTCTTTTAACATCAGAATTCTGGTTTGAAACATTCTTCCATCTGAAATGTAGTCTTCACGGGTTTTTCCGCTGTATGTTGTTGAAATGCGACAACGAGCTTTCGGCGGCTGACTCTGCCGCCATCTTCAGGTTGGATGTTGTGCAGGGAGAACCAGGGCTGCACAGGGCTCGTTGTCGCATTTCAACAACATACGGCGGAAAACCCGTGAAGACTACATTTCATCGATACGTCGTGAAAGCGTTCGATCTCACATTTTTCCATCTCTTCGTATCCAATCTTTTAGTCTCTGTATTTCCACTTACTCATTACTCCCAACATCCTTAGTTATTTATCACAAAAAGTCAAATAAATCCCTGTGTCTTACGCAGATACGTATAACCTTCTAGTACACCTTCTAGTACACCTTCTAATAACAAATTTCGTGGTATCATATGTGTTCTACATTCACATATTTTGCTGTTGTAATGTTCTTTCCTACTGTTCACTTGATACTCTCTGTCTTCAGGATCTTGATGCATACATATTACGGCTGTACACTCTTCTAATAAGACATTAGCTGTTTTTTTTCCCCTCCATTGGTGAGAGGTTTGTAGTACTGAAATAAAATACTTCATGGCCTACACACAACTCCAACTTGACATAATATCGCTGAAATTTATCCTCTTTATTCAAGTTCTAATTCCAATCTTAACATGATTTTCTTTTTCATTTTGGAAATGAAGATGATTTTAAGAAATTTTGATATTGAGTTTCTTCAATAAATGTTTGTTAAGACTTCTGTAGATGCTTTAGAGTAAGATTATATTATGCTGGTTCATTTACTGTTGTAATATTCGCTGCACTAGTATTCAAATACGAAAAAATATCTACAACGTGAGGTTTGTCAGAAGTTATTGGAGGTATGGTTGCGAAAAATATAACTACCGGAAGGTGTGTTACCATACACTCCGGCAAACAAATGTTGTCATTGTTGTTGTTTTTTGACAGTTCGAGATTATATTCTGAAATCCATGTAAATTTATGCTGAGTATTACATTTGTGGGTACTGCCTAATGGTTAAATTAGTTGTAGATATATTAATTCCTATTTACATTGGTGTGCAAAATTTAGGGACATAACATACTAAAAACTCTGTAGAAATTAATGAAATCGCAGGAGGATGTTGCTAGAGGTCTCCCACACTGGCACAAAAAGCTAGACGCCACATCGTGACTTCAGCTAGACCGGGGTCCTCAAACATTTTACCCCGTCGACCCCTTGACAGAATATTTGCCTTCTTATCGACCCCCACAAGTATTTAATAAAAACATTAAATCATTTTTGGCATTTCTGATGCTAAGAAATAAGGAGGCCTGCATAACAACTCAACGAAAAATTTATAAAATCCACCCAATAACATTAACAGAAAAACAAGATACTTTCCACTATTATTACAATCTCAAGAAATAGGAACAAAACTATGGATAGATGGAATAAAATTCAAATAAAGACCTGCCAAAAAGAACAGATGGTTGTTGCACTGTTTTACCTTACATATTTCATCATTTACTTCACACGACTTCACAAACAGACGAGAATTGAGAGGATGAGCTTTACTTTAATTTATTGACCTGATTTTTAGTAGAGCATTCCTATTATCTTTCCAGTTTAATTGATTCTCTTTAGTATTAATCGACCCCCTTTCAACCCCCCGGTATTAATCGACCCCTGGAGATCTCTTATCGACCCCAAGGGGTCGGTATCGACCACTTTGGGGACCCCTGAGCTAGACTATAGCACCAAATCTGTCTGACCTTGCAAGACGAGGCGGTTGAAGGAAAAGGATAAGACAGTGTGTAATAATCATCAAGCTATTACGGTGCACCGTGGTGGTGTTATTCATTACAACATGGCCTGGATGACACTACACGGCGAAAAATCATTGGGAATCTGAATGGAGGGCGAAGAGTGACGAGTGCAGCCCAGGAGTTTCGTATTGCTGACAACATTGATTCACGTGAATGGGCAGCATTTCGAAGAACAAACATTGCTACGGAAGAAAATAAGGTGATCGACTATTGTCAACTACAGTAGCACATGGCACTCGCATTGAGCAACAGACAAGAAGAAACCCACCTCAAACAGTGAGTGCAATTGCAAACCCCCTTAACAGGAATGCAAGGTACGCAATTCTAGGCTCCATGGTGGCACGGCGACTGCGTGGGCTAGTCTCCTTGCCCGACGACTATTACATGGTATTCCATTGACACTCGCACATCAGCGACACCATTTGAGACGGTGGCAAGAGTATCAGGTCTTGACGGATGAAGAACTGGGTCACTTTTTCTTCTCAGTTGAAAGCAGATTCAGTATGAGTAGTGATTCTCGACGTACCCTCATGTGTTAAGAGGTAATGTGCACAATAACTTTGTCAAACATGATCGTTTTGGTGGCCCAAGTGTTATGGTGTGTGGAGGCATAATGGTAAATCGACTTACCGATCTCCAAATTCTTGAACGCGGTACACTCATTTGTTAACGTTATTGTGACAGTCTACTCCTATCCCATGATAATCTTTTCAGTGGCGTATTCGGACCTGACTTCATTTTTATGGGTGACAATGCGCAATCGCATCGAACTGTGCAGATGGAGTAGCTCTTGCAACGAGAGGATATTCGATTAATAGACTGGCCTCCCCGTACCTCCGACTTAAATTTGATCGGGCATGTGTGTGATGCATTGGAGGGTTTTCCAGCATGTCCACCTGTACAAACAACCATCTAGCAGTAGTCAATCACGCTGGTGGAGAAATAGGACGCCCTACCATAAGAACTCCTCACCGAACTTGTAGCCAGCATGGAAGCGCATTGCAGAACATGAATTGCTGTCAGTGGTGACCCCACACCGTTTTAAGAACATTGTACCTCCTGTTTGTAATATCCAGGGGACTATCACGAGTCACAGTGAGTTCAGAGTAGCTTATTGTCTGTGTATAAAAGTTTTCAGTCCCTTTTGTCTCGTCACTTGTCTTCCATAACATTCTGCAGCAGATCTTTCTTCTATAGTTCAAGTTTCATTGAGCTATGTTACTTGGCGGTGACACAACATTCGAATGTTACTTTCGTCCTTATGTTTTTTACTCCAGTGTATTATCATAAAAAAAACACCAACATGATTCTTCCATTTCTTTTGTTGACCTGTTTAAAAGTAGTTTTCTGTTAATTGTTTGAGTCTATGATTTCTCAAGAAGATGGTAAAGGAAGAAGAGCACGTAGCGAATGTGCAGAATCACTGAAAAATAAAAGTGAAATTAGGGTGAAGATGAAATTGCTGCGTAAACTACGAATTTCAGAGACGATGGATGAATCGATTAGTCAATGCAAAAGAAAATTCGAGAGACAGAATTAAGCTAACAACTAATACGGATTCATTAACACATGATCCTTAAAAGCACTAAACTACCAGTCAATTATGTAAAGGAGGAATTGCGCAAAGAAAAAGGATATTAAAGACGTTTAAAATGAGGAAAGTATTCATTGATTTCTTTATTACTGGGCCGTGAAATTATTACTGAAACGATCAATACGTCACTTCGTGCTACGCAGCATAAATCAATTTACAGTTATCAACTAAATGACGATGAGGTGCGTTTATTAGTGGAAGTGCCGTCTTTAACATCCAGTACGTTTTTAACCTTTCTGCAGAGCGGACGCCAGTAAACCAGCGTTCCGATAAACTAGTTAGTCGATATGACGGAGGTCGACTTCTATGTTATAAACAATACTTTACACAGAATTTTAATCTTTTTTGGATTGGTTCCCAAGGGGCCTCTTGCATGTAACGTCAATTTGTGGACAGATGTACAGACACCTATTTGGAGAAGAGCTTTGAAGCCTTCTGTATTTTGGCTGCTGCTCACTCTGGTTGGTATTGGATTTACTATTCGCAACACGATCATTCTGTGCAGTGAAGCATTTACTGTCACCATCGAATACTTCTTCCAGCTGTCGGATTGGTGCCTATTGTTGACAGTTACCGTAAAATGGCTAACTGGTAATATGGCGGACGTAAAGCGACTACTATATTTACTCAAGTTCTTTGACAGCCGTGTACCTGCAGGAAACACTGAAAAGCACAAGACGATGGGATCGTTATTGTCACTTATCTGTTTGATATCTTTCGCAAGTGTTATAGATCTTGTCACCCATTTTTATCTACGCTTTCCGGACAGGATCCTTCAGTTTCAGTCCGTCATTGAAGCATACAGACTTTTATTTAAGTCGCTGGTGATATTACAGATGTCCCTCACAGCTCTGGAATTGGGCAGTAGATTAAACATACTCGCTGCACGGCTTTCGTCGCTGCGTCTCGTCAACGCGGATCCTGCACTGTGCTACGCTCTCCTGGGGCGCCCGTCGACGTCTTCCTGGCCCGACGGGCTACGCCGCCTGCGGTTGGCACACCTGGCGCTTCTCCGGGCAGCAGATCTGATGCAACAACACTTTGGATTGGCTGCTGCTCTGAGCACTGCAGGATCTATGGCTGCCACCATCCACGGTATTTATTGGTTGGTGATGCTCTTACACAATGAAGGCGCAGTACCGACACACCTGATTGTTTACACCGCATTCTGGTTTGCGTTTCATATTTACCTGTTGTTACTACTGGTGCTGACATGGTCTTCCGTGGCGGACACAGAAAACCGGGTGTGTGCCATAGTGCGCGACATGGTGGAGTTGTCGGAAATGTCGACTTCAGCCGAGCTGGACGGTTTCTTAAGGCAAATAAATCGGCCGCCACTCAGTCTCACGGCTGCGGGCTTTTTCAACATCGACAGGGGTCTGCTGGTGTCGGCTGCTGCCACCACCGTCGCGTACACCATGTTGATGAGAGAGATTGTCGCGCAGTAAGGGAACAAGACGTGTATATATAACTCACAACAGGTATTTCTTGGTACCTTTCCAGAGACATATCAACCGGCAAATACCTTGCTCTTAGGTTATGAGCTCCATTTACATCGACATTGCCTTCTTGAATTAACTACATCACGGTTAATGCCATCAAACTTGCTACGCAGATTTCTTGTGCTTTTGTGTTGCCACATCTAACGGCTGTCCGTATAGCAGTGGTTTGGATTACTAATGTGATGGCGTGTGGACTGGACGCTCTATTGAGAAAAAAATGTATTTCTTGGCTTTTGACTTGGAATAAATCGCTAGGATCTGTTACTTGAGTTGGTCACCGAAAGAATGCTTAGGAAACCTAGGCTTAGACGAGAAGTTGGATATGTTTTTTTTTATTAGAATGTTGAAATACTAACTGCTAGAAGCACAGTGGTTTTCAAACTACGTACAATATATAAATATATGGTTTGTTGATATGCTAATTTAGAGTAATAACCTACATAATTTAATTTTAGTCATGATCGATATCGTAGATTTGTAATATGATTATTTTCTATTAACTGTGTTAGTGCATTAAATGAAATCGATTTGTTATTTTTACAACATAGTTTTATAAAGCAGTTGTTATCCATCTCTCTCACTTAGCTGACGAAAAATGTTCTAACTGAATGATTATTTAAAAAATATTGTGGACAGAGAATAAGATTAACCACCATTTTCCCACCATGCCACAACCTTTTTTTTTTAATTATCAGTAACCTCAATAAAATCTTCTTGGGTGTCCAGTCGGATGGTGCTGTATAAACACGACGTTTCGACAGCTAGCTCTGCTGTCTTCATCAGGTATCTTCTAGCTGTTGCAAGCTGACTGTCACCACTGGCTCGAATCAGTCCTCTACATTTTCACATAATGAACTTGTATCTTCAATTTTACATTTGAACTTTAACCAAAATCATCACTTATTACCCTCAAGCCTCTAATTATCTTATGAGTCAATAGTTTTTTCAGTTATAATCTCTATTAAAAAGTAACCAGTCCCAAATGTGTCTAAATGTGCCTCAAATACCTTTGTAAGATTCTTCTGCATTCTCTGACCTTCACGTTTCAGTTCTAAAGGGTGATAATTTATTAACTTAAATCCCAATTAATTTCGATACCTTCAAATTCAAACTCTTAATTTTTTTGTAGTTTTTTTCAGATATGTTGTTTCAATTTTTCACATATTACTGCAATTTTAATAGCAATTATCGAAGTGTGTACCCGAGCACTAAATCAAAGTTTGACACTGAAATGTTTCTATTAATGTGTATGACTGCATTACAGAAGATTTATATATCCGTAATGAAATTGAGTTTTAAACATATTTGTGATTAGCATTCGGCACCAGACCATGCATTTATTGTAATGTTTAATTAGAATCTTTATTGCTATGCTTAGGAGCACTAATACCTGTTTTTTATTTTACACTATAGATATAAACTGCTTTGTTTTATTATTCTGATATAAATTTGTAGTGTCTGTCTGAAAATAAAGTGGCGAAATTCACAATGCTTAGTGAGAATAGATTGTAAGAAAGTGTGTTGGTGGTTAAATTCGAAAGAATAAATATTTTGCGTTGTCACTTGTTCAAAAAAATACGTTAAAGAAATATTGAGACGATACAATATTGTTGTTAACATTAATCTGAGAGTGTGTGGAGTGTGCAAGTAATATGGGATCAGCGGATACAGTCAGCATTAGGGTGACTGGGTGAATAGTTATAACCATTATGCCACTTAATTTGATTAAAAAAAGATCTAAGAAGACATGAAACATAATTAACGTTCTGCAATACTGGTAGTTAATTTATATGGAATATATGTCTATTGACTTTTTAAAAGAGTTATTACTTGTAACTATGTGATACGTTATGCACGAAAATCTGCCTCTAGCCAGATATGCCAGCAGCACTTCAGCATGTTGAATCAAGACACGATTGAAGACAGAGGCAGCCAGTACGAGAAACAGAATTTGATAATAATTCCGGAACTCATAATGAAAGTTATGAAACAATGTCAATATATTCCTACCATTCCCTAAAATAATCTCCTCGAGAATGATAGGCTGGAGGGAGATTTACGTAAAAACTCCTTGCAGAGTTCAAATTACTCCCAGACTGATTTAATTCTTGCGGCACGTTCTTAGCATATTGAATACAAACCGTCTAAGAGGCTACCAAACTGTAAAGAAGATATAAGAAGTTTTCTAAGTAAGTAGGCAACATATGGTTGTTTTCCATATTCGCTTAACCACATAATCTATTAACTAATTCTGTTTCATTAGTCAAACCAGTTAAAGTGGCAAGCAGCATTCCGCAAGGTGAGTTGCCTGTTTGCTTCTCTACAATGAAATTTAATGATTAAGGCCATCTGCACAGGAGTCTACCTAAAAAAAAAAAAAAAAACTGATTAGTAACCCGAGTTACTAACTAGTGCGCGATTAGTCGCTTCTAATGTGATTAAATGGAACACCGCATCTTGCGCTTCTAGTTACTAACAAGTTACTAACCAATTTGTAATCAGTTCTAGGTGACTCGGCATGTCAGTCACTAGGCGATTTCAGTTCCTAGTTTCCAAGCGATTTCACAGTAAGAACAAACAACAGTTGAATATTTTATTCGTGGGGAAGTCGGAAAAAATACTGTTTTGCACAGTTTCTTGCTTCCTGTATACTGCAACAGGTATGAACCTGTAAAACGATACTCAGAAGTTGGGAAAGCAGTGAATATGACAGGTATGTAACATTATATGTATAGATGTGCATTATTTGAAAACATGTTTTTTAAAATGCAAATACAAACTAATTTTTTGATTTTATATTTATAATGCCGTGATATAAACAGCATTTTATATTTTATCTGAAATACTTTTTCAAACACATTTTCTGTTTGCAAGATGCAAAATGGTTTTATAGATTTCCATGCATTCCCTTATGACTATGTGTGTGCGTTTTTTTATTCTTTCTGTACGACAGGTCAAATTATTAGCACCAGTTCTAGATAACTTTCTTTAAACATACGAAATAGTGCTAAAAATTCAGGATATGAATGTGGGAATTCTTTAGCAGCCACAAATCTTCCTGCAGAAACGAATGACCTCAGAATAATCTCCGCCTTTTCCCCATCTGTTCGGATGATTATAAAGCAGTATGACAGTTCTTTCGCTGGAATCGCACTGGCACCATCATTGTCAATGGTGGTGGAGAGGAACACAGATAAGGAAAATGTTCTTGCTTCCATAACTTCACAGAAGAAACTAATCATTTCAATCTCTTTTGAGTAGCCTCCAGTGAGAATTCGCGTCACCAACCAGTTACTAACTAGTTAGTAACTCCAGTCCCAATTCAGTTTCTTTTGTGTAGCCTCGTGTGCAGACGGCCTTAGGGTCTATTTAAAGAGAGTTGCTCTTATGTTTAATAATTGATTTTAACATACAATGAAAGGCAACAAATCTCAGCATGATAGAAATAATTATTTAATGACTGGACTGGAATTTGAAATGAGTAAAAATATGAATTAGTAAAGCACACCTCAAGGATTTATTTAATTAAAAGATATCAAAATGAATGAATCTTTTCGCTGAAATGAAATTAATTTTAACAAAATATTTGAATTCATCCTAATATGAGACACTTCGATTAATTTTTTCTTAAAGGGTCGTTTACTGGCAGTGTTTCCTGCGAACAATCACACATCAATGGATTATCGCACTGATGATAGGAGATTTGCAACAAATCACGCAGACTAGCGGGAGCTACATGTAACTATTTCCTCCCGGGTGGTCCGAAGGTCATCCAGTCAGTAGGTAGTTGCCAGGACTGCGTCCATCATTGAATCATTATATCGGTACTCTGCATAAACAGGCGTCACGGTATGTTACCGGTGGTGAGTGTCCTCTGGCAGTGATGCCAGATTCTCGTACGGCAGTCAGTGATGAAATCAGAATTTCTCTTCCTGCTATGATGCTCCCCGCATGGATCCGAACATCTGTCTCGAGTGGGAAAGCAAAACCTTTTGAGCAGTGCGGCGTCCTTCGGACTGGTGTGACGTGACCGTACGTTACGATGTTGCTCTGTGAAGCTTGGACGAGAGTGCGAGGACCTGTGGTGATCAGTGGCACCCGATGTGTTGGTAGGGCACACGAGAACGCGCACCAGGAGATTGCTGCACCAGGCATTCAGTCGCTAAGGCTATTGCCGTGTTCCCTTATAGATGCGTCGGTGGGACCGGGCGCTTGCAGAGGCTTTAACTTTACGGCCGGGTCTTGGAGGGTCTTCACTCCGTGACAGGCGCTGCGTCCGCGGTGCTCCCCTTGGGCATCCTTTATGAGTGGCGGAACGCATCTCACCTCACCATCCCCGCTGTAGTAGCAGGTAATTCTTCAGATAATCTATTTCTGCGATGGTGGTGGCTGCAGGATGATGGGCAGTTTCAGGTGGGGTCGGCGAGGGAGGTTTATGAGTGCAAGCTCTGGTATCCCCCGTGTCCAGCCTTATATAAACTTGGAAAGATGATCTGATGCTACGAGTATTCACGGCTTTCTTAAACAACCTGCGATGATGTACAAGGTGTGTTCAGAAAATAACGGTAATTTTTAAATTTCGCGGGTTTGGAGAGTCCAATTGTCAATTTTTTTTTATTATGTTGGTATACATGCCCTGGAAATATGATAAAATTTTCAGCTGTATTCATTGCTTACTTTGTCTGTGGCAGCCGCTAAGGTTAGACGTGTTTTTATGAGCTCGGCGATTTTCGTTTGTTAAAAGAAATGGATCAAAGAATTTGTATCAAATTTTGCGTAAAAAATGAAATAAAGTGTAACAAAGTGTGTGATATGTTAACAAAGGCCTATGGTGAGTCTGTTATGAGTAAAACAAGAGTTTACGAGTGGTATAAGCGTTTCCAAGATGGCCGTGAAGACGTTGAAGATGACGAACGCCCCGGACGCCCCAGCACATCAACAACCGATGAAAACGTGGAAAAAGTGAAAGCAATGGTTATGAATGATCGCCGAATCACAATCAGAGAAGTTGCTGATGATGTTGGCATATCGATTGGCTCATGCCATGAAATTTTTTCAAATGTTTTGGGTATGAAACGCGTGGCAGCAAAATTTGTTAAAAAATTGTTGAATTATTAACAAAAACAGCGGCGAATGGAAGTTGCTCAGGAGTCACTAAATGAAGTCAACGACGATACAGAATTACTGAAACGTGTTATAACAGGTGACGAAACATGGGTTTACGGAAGTAGTGCTCTAAGGCCGGTCGGCGCCATCAAAGGGATTCTAGGAGTCAGGGGGCGTGACCTTTTGGCCCCGGAAGCCATTAATCATGTCAACACCTGTCAACAAGGCCATTAATTATCGCTCCCCTTGCAGCCGGCCGCCGCGCCGCCGCGCGCAGCTGGAAGCCATTAATTATCGGGGACGCAAAGCGCTTCCCACGCTATCAAAGGCCCCCGCGCCGCCGCGCACAGCTGCGTCACATTTATCATCGGGGGACGCACTGCGTTCTCACGCAAAGCGCTTCCCACGCTATCAAAGGCCCCCGCGCCGCCGCGCACAGCTGTGTCACATTTATCATCGGGGGACGCACTGCGTTATCACGCCAAGCGCTTCCCACGCTATCAAAGGCTCCCGCGCCGCCACGCGCAGCTGTGCCACACCCGGAAGCCATTAATTATCGCTCCCCTCGCAGCCGGCCGCCGTGCACGTGTGCTGCAGACTGGTTATGTTAATTAGTCTAGACCCGTTTTCCGCCCCTCCCGGCCGACCCGGCGTCAGTTTGCAGCCATGTCTCGTCTAGTGATGTTGTTCTCCTCTGTCTACCAACTCAACGCTGGTGACACGAAACGTTTGACGATAGGGTTATCGTCCAAACACGAGTTTGAACCTGTTGTTGTTCTGGAAAAAGTGGGGCACAATAAAATTGTTTTAACATACTAACGAATGGAACGTCCTGATCCAGGAATTGGACGTAGTGTCCGAGTTATTCAACGCCGGCACCGACAGCATCCCGCTTGGTGAGCACACCGTCTCCTGCCGAACAATTGCCGGGGTGAAGACTGTTTGTTTCCACCTTAATGACGATCCTGCCAGCGGTGTCTTCTTCGGCCAGTCTACTTGGAGGAACTTCGTCGACGCGCAGCCGGCCGTGACCAACGCCTTGACCGTCAAGCAGAAGTGGGGCTACTTGGTGGCACGATATTATACTGAATTTGTGGACATTCTAGCTAATAAAGTGCTACGAGACTTCAATATGGCTACAGTGCAAAAACTGATTGACATGCACATTAATAATGTTCGTGTAGCTCAAGTGACACCCAGTTCGTCATTGGATTATGCACAATTAAGACTTGAACTTATTGCATATAAAAATGTGTTAGTATCTGATAGTGTAAATAATATTGTAATTAAGAATTATGAACCTGGATATGATGTTTGTGGACCTTATTAACTAAAGTGTTTAAATAAATAACACATTTTTATTTTATTTCTTATTTTTTTATTTCACCCACCATTGGGCAATTAAAAATACATTTTCAACAGCGCATATAGCGTTACAAAATAAATGTCCTTTACAAAGTTTTATCAAATTATTTTTCTTGAGTTCATGTAGAGGCGGGCATCCTAAATCTTCTATATTGTAGCAGACTTTCTTGCGAATAATCTTCTGAAACCAACGAGCCTTCTCCCGTCCTTTAACGTAAATAATGGAGTCATCTTCATTTGTGATTGCATGTAGAATAGTACATAGTTTGCTAAAGGTTATACCAGCAGCAGTCCAAGGTATTCCATGGTAATTATTTGTCAGCCATTTGACTGTTGGCTCATTACCTCCACGTGATGGTGAATTTACAGAGATGCAATGTGTGGCGATAATGTTGTCTGATTGCACTACACAGACGGCAACTTCTTTGAAGATAAATACTCCTTCTCTCGTCTTGAATCCTTGAGCGTCCAGGAAGATGGTCGGCATGATACTGGGTGGCAATGATGGGCGCTATCTGGTTTTATGCGAGCTTACGCACAACACTTGTTAGCGGTACGTATTCCACAACACGGTCGTGAAGGATTAGACAGTATGCGGCGGTGTAGGCTGGAAAATTGTCAGTGCTATCAAACTCCATACGAATATCTACAGGCCCTGTTTTTACCGACTCATTTTGATGTGAACAGTCGATTACGGCGATAGGAGCAGTAGCGACAAAATCTTCACGGTTTAGTAGCGGTGAAGGATGCTCCCGTTCGTAGTAAGTTTGTTGGAATCTTGCATACATATCGTACAATACTGTGGTTCGATTTTTCTTAAAGTCCAAATTCATGTTCTCGTAGGGGTACGCCACATCATTTAGAAACACTTTGACGTTGGCAAGATTGCAGTGGTCAAATAAAGCCGCACTTAATGCTTCATTTCGTTTCCTGTTTGTTTGAAATCCCAGAACAACGAACCTAGGTTTCTCCAGCTGTGTTGATGTTTTCAAAGACCAAATTTGAGTTTTGCTTATAGGAAGTAGCGGGTACTCCAACAAATCCCAGCTTCGGAAATTAATTCTAAGTGGCTTCCCACTGTCCACAATCTTAAGCAACGCCAGTTTTTCTCTCTCACTTACTTGTAAATGAGGCACCACCCATGCTAGTTTACTGATGGCGAATTTACTTTTCTGGGGGTTTGGATTGGCTTGTACATATGAATTTGTATCGTCCCTAGATCGAATAAGTATTAGTTCTTGTTTTTACATTTGCAAGTATCCTTTTAAAAGTCTTCACAAAAAACCCAAGAGCATACTCAGCGGAATACATACATCAAAGTAACCATTTCCAAGATCGCGTTGCCCCCATCCTGAGTTCTCCAACAGACCAATTTGTTGAGGACCAGCAGAAATAAGAGTCTTTATTGTGCTTGTGACACCTACATTTCTATTTCGGTCTATTTCAACTCCATTAATTTCTAACCGAATTTCCTCAAATAGGAACGCAAACGCATTGGATGTAACAGTTGAATTTGTAGGCCCAGTTCCATCTGACTTGAGAATCTTCCTTCAATATGCAAGAAACTTTCCCCTGGCAGTGTATATGTATCCTGGTTCTGAATAGGTATCCGAATTTCATCATTATTATTAAATGTTGTGGGCGTATGTGGTTGGTGACTCAAAAACTGTTTACGCGTCACCGACTCATCAAATTCCACACTGGAAGTTATATCAAGCACTTCATCCATGATTTTTAACTGTATAGCCTAACGACTGTAGGAAGAGCACGTTAGCAGGAGTTAACCGTTTTACTGTTGGTGTTACCCGTTTCACTGTCGGTTCACTACTGACAATTGTTTGAGTCCGCCTCTTCTTATAACGAGCGCCCATTCTTTATATGTAGTCTCAGAGTAATAGTTTCTCCTCTGAAATCCACTAAATGGCCGTCCTGATCGACAACTCTAATGTGAATGTTGTTGAGCGTTTTCACCGTGATGGGAAGATAGATGACGTTTGCAGGTACTTCTACAATCTTGTACCCTGGTGGTACTGTTTGGAAAAAACTCGTGTAGTGTATGTCCCAGCTTATCGTTGACGTAATTCCCGTACATATGCTGCACTCTATCCTTATCGCGTTAACTTTGAAGATCTGCACATTGTAGTCTGAGGTATGAAATCCCGGTTTTAACACACGTTTAGAAAATCCAAGCAGTGAGCCAATTGAGTTTGGTTTCGTGAAATCTATTTCCACAGGTGTTTGTATTTCACACTTGAGCGAATTGTTGTTTGCTTTAATAACCAGTTTTCTCGTTATTTGTAAGCCGAGCCATGCTTGAGTCTTGCGATTTGAATTTCTGCAAAACGTGGAGTTCTTCGTGATAAATTTATAAACTTTCTGAGGCAAATCACTGTCGCAATTTTTTTAAAGTATGCAAGTATGCTGTACACACTACAAGGCATAGACACATAGAGCATAATAGTACAAAAAGAACTGATCCCCACGATAAAGTAACCTCCAAAGGGCACATGTGAATAGTTCTTATCCCGACACATGCGAAAAATGCGGTACAGACCAAAGTTAGTTGGAAAAATGGAAGAATGCATACTTTCTGCAGAAACAGCGGTAACAGATGCATAGCATATTGTCGTATCTAAAAGTTGTCACGAACTGCACCACTCAAGAACAGCTAGGAAAGGTGCCAAGCACAAACTTCGAAAGTATATACCTTTAGGACTTACAGAATATTGACAACTTATACATGCACACACCAGTGTCAAGGATCATGAAAATATGCTCGGCCTCACAAATAGTGACAGATGTTTCGGAATTTCTTGAGTTAACAGTCTGATCCTCATTCTGTTTCTATTTACCGCATACTTTGACAAGGCGTGTAGTGGGCATTCGCCTGGAGTGATTTCAGGAAACTATGGAAAAAATAACTTGAAA